>VYZR01052910.1:46708-58506 GCA_013400675.1 Oxylabes madagascariensis | reverse complement strand
TTTTTTGTGTGTGTGTGTGTGATAATTAAAATAATTAAAAGGCTGAACAAGGAATCCTGCCTCATGTGAACTCTTACTCAACAGTCACCTCATGCACCTTTGCTGTTTTTATGCTGTCATCATTAGGTAGTTGCATATACTTGCAAAATTTGACTTTGTGGAGAAGTGAAAGCTTCCAAACTCAGATTATCACCCAAAGAATGCTGGTCCAAAACCAGGCTGGCTCATTGCTCAGACCAGGACTGTTTCAAATTTTTATAATACTGAAGGTACCTGTGGACATTTGGGATGGAAACCAAAGACACATTATGTGATCTTATGTTCATTAGGGTTAGATGGCTTTCTTGCAAAGTTATTTTGAGTTGGAGAGTTTTGGTGCCTAAATCTCTCTAGATTCAATTTCATGGGTCTGAGCTTTTCTTATATGTTTTGCACTGGGCTTTCACAGGTTGACAAAGTGCAGGCAATACCTGTACTGGCCATAGGCCGTGTTTTGGTTTTGAATTACATCACCCTCTGAGGTCAGTGATGAATGAGGCAGAGGGCAAAGCTGGGCCCTGTAATCCCAAGACTATATGATTTCATTAATGCAGGCACATAGCTGATAATGCTTCTGTTGGTGACTTAGAAAGCATCTGTACTTTGCCAGCTGAGACGAGTTTGCTTATCAAATGTGTCGATCATGTTTTTCTATTCAGATGGGTTGTATAATATCAGCAGATCTCACTTAAATGCTTCACAAATGCTAAAAAGAAGACCAGCTGGAGCTAACCATTTTCATAGCAGTAGTTTACATTAGAGGTCAGCAGAGAATTACCAGGAAAAATTCTCTCATCATCTTTCAGAAATACTAGAAAATGAGAGAAAGATGGGAAGACTATGAATATCATTATAAGACAGAGAAAAGAGAAAAAGGGAAGGATTGCTTTACGTTGGTCTTGGGCAAAATAATAGAATAATTAATTTGGGACTCTGACAATGCCAATCATAAGTTAAAAATATAAGTAATCTATATCAGGACATCTTTATAGGAAGCATATCTTGTAAGAAAGGCTCATTGGAGTGAATAGAGACATTTTAAAACGTACAGCCAAATTCAAAGAAAAAACATATGGGACAAATAATAAAGCTCTGCCAAGAGGAGGGGAAACTGTTTTGGAAAGCAAATTTGAGAAAAATACTTTGAGCCCTTAGTAGCCAATATCTCAATATGAGTTCTTCGTCTTAGACTGTGGTTAAGAGAACTAATGCAGAAGTGGAATATTTAGCTGAAATAGGGGAGGGATCTTGCCTGTGTACAGTGTGAGATGTCTACTGGAACAGTGTGTTCAGTGCTCTTGGGAAAGAGTTCAAGGGGTTTAATGCTTTCTGCAAGACATTTATTTAATCTGACTTCTGATAAGAGTCGTGTGATCTGTTTGTGCTAGACAGATCTCTGTCAGTAATACTCAGTGAAATGCAAGCCAGAAAGCAACCTAAATCACTGAGAGTTCTCAGATGTTTGTGAAGCAGACTATATATGTAGAAAGGACTTAGGCTGACTTGTCTGACTTCAGGCATGTGAAGTTACTGTGTGAAATTATGAGATATAGGGAGGCAGAGTCATGGCAAGCAGGCATATCTGTGCCTATGCCCATACTGGAGATGGAGGTGCAAGGAAGGATTTGTGGCCAGAAACTGCCTGGATTTAAGCTTCTCTCCCCAGGGGTCCCAGAGCTCTGCCAAAACTCATGACTCAGTTCTGCATCCAAACAGTTTGGTAAATATGTGAAATTTGGGTTAAAGTGCAGATTTGATCTGCTTTTGAAATAGTGTAAACCCATTAAAAAATCTATCTAGAAATGATTGCCATTACTTATTGTAACAGGCATTCCCATCAAAGTCTGCTAGTTTGTAGATGTGCGGTCTAAGTGGCACAGAAATATTCTGTGTTTTAGACTTCAGCTGTGCCTCAGCTGTAACAGAACAAAATCTGGTATTGTTATATAGGTCCAATTTTTCTAATGCATAAAATAGTTGTGCATGGCACATACGTATTTTGATAATCTCTGAGAAGATTACTGCATGGGCCGGTGTAAAAGATTAGGAGTGGCTTTGTTATGATTCCTAAAATCCAACCATCTAAGCTCAATAGTAGTATCCTACTGCAACATATGGCTTTTTTATATAATGTAAATTCTGTACAGATTTGCAGTAGAGCTTGGGATGCAGCTGTGGTGAGGTTCTGAAAGATGATGGTGTGCAGCTATTTCTGGTTGGTGAGTCCTGGTGTAATCTTGAACCTTAATTGGTTTAGGCTTTGCTATGATATTGCTGAAACCTGAATAGTCAGGGGAAACAGATTGGTCAGACACACACAATAACTCCACCTCGTTTTGAAAGCTTTTCTGCTTTGGGGCAAGTGTTCGCTTTTATCTTGGCTCAATGGTATCAACCAAGCGTTATTTAAGCTGGAGGATGCAGACATGGTGGATCTGGGAGACATTTTTTATAATGTCAGAATAAGTGAGAAAGTAACTAGTGGTGGTATTCAGGAGTTAATTATTTATCAGTGCTGCATCTCTTAGGGTTATCAAGGAAATTATTTTAGTATCTGGCTTTATTTTCCTCAGTACTTTACGTGTGAAATTATGAGATATAGAGCTTATAGTATATAGCACTTGCATCATAGAGTGGACAGAAAAAGCATTTGATTGGGAATCTGAAGTGCAACTTGGATATTTTTAGTTCTATCTGAAAATAAGTGTCATTTGTGAAAGGATTTTTATGACCCCAAAACAGGTGTCTGAGAAGTGTCTGCTCATTTAACTTGCAGATCCAACTGGATTTCTATGTTCTGATGAGTAAAAAATTTATTTTTGAACTACTTTTATTCTGTTTGTAGCATGCAGGTAGAGAAGAGTCTGATTTTGAATCCTCTTCACTGTGGGAAAGGCAAAGGATGCAGTGAAATATATATATCAGAAAGTTTCCCAGGAATTGAAGAACACTCTTGCAGAGCTCTTAAGGTGAGCTCAAAATTAGTCGAAGAAATTTAGTATGTTTAAAAGTATGAACTCTCGCTGACCTGGTGCCTAACGTGATTCTTAAGAGCTCTCTCCTTCGAATCGAAGTAATGCCTTGCCAATTACCACATGCTTCTGCCAAAATGTAATGATTGGAACCAGTACAAATTTCATCAGTTTATGAAAACACTCAGCCAGGAGTGAAAGGCAAAATGAGTTACCGTGATGGTGTAGAAGGAGATGGCATCCAGAATGTCCCCGCAGGCTCCTCTGTATGAGCCAGAAGGCACTGCACGTGCTGTAGCCAAGTGAGATGTGATGCAGGAGGTGACAATCAGTTCTATATCCCTAGGAGGCACACACAAGGCAATGGGGAAAGGATGTCAAGGGTGCACATGTGATCTAAGGCCGTGCTGGTCAAATGATAATATAATTTCCCATGCTCCATAAATGAAGCAGGAATCCATGTCACCTGCAACTGAAGTAAGAAAACCAGAATAAACTGTACGTAATTGCCAATGTCAGTAGCTGTCCAGCTTCAGGGAAGAGCAGAAACTGTATTAGCAGAGTATTGTAATTTGAGCTCAGGATAACTAAATTTAATTTAGCCATATTTCAAAGGTAACAGTAGAAGAATGGTCAAAGCAGAAGCTTTTTACCTTGGTCCTTTTAAATGGCAAAAATATGAACGCCCACCACCACCAAGCAGACTTTAAAAACTAAGAATCTTGTGAAGTGTTTTATCCTAATCTTCTTATTAAGCACTCTATTAATCCTTCTGGGGTTGCTTTAATAATAAGATTTGGGATATGTGTGAATTTTTCAGTACTGAGGTTCAGTATTGAACAAGTAGGAATTTATATATGTGTATTCATCTGTAAACTAGTTCATGAAAACTTGAATAGAAGAGGAACCAGAAATACGTTTGTTTTGGTTTTTTTTAATTTATTAAACTGATGTTATAGTATTTATATTTTGATCTTATTCTTAGAGCCTGGTCTTGCTTCTATCAACTTCATAGTACTGATGTATATAAGGCAAGGAACATAACAGAGTTACTCTCCTCCTCCTGCCCTTGTTCCTTTCTGTCTTTACTGACATTCTGGGCTAGACACATACCCAGCAGTGTTGTCCACATAGGCACTCTGTGAGAAGGTTTGGAGGTTGAATTGTGAACAGGGACAAGGCCTTTTTATCTATTTTTTCAGTATCTATTTCAATGTGATCTTGAACAGGGCCCTGAAATGCTACTTCATATAAACAATAGATGGTAATATTAGTAGGAGTAAATGGTAAAGCTTAATGACTTCAGCATCAGAAAGATTATTGGGATGCCAGTTGGGTTACAAATTCTTGAACAGTCAAACAGAATGATTACTAAATGGATTCAAAATCACTGGTCTAAGGGTTTTGGAGCAGTGTGTTTGTAGTTCACAAATTACACTAACCTGTGTATGGTTCCTGACAGGTAATTTCTGCTAGATAACATCCACCCACATAACATGTGAATAAGGTATGTTGTTACCATCCTCTCCATCCTCTCATTCCCTTTCAATGAGATGTGTTCCATCTGCGCAATTAAAAGGCAAATGCCACACTTTTTTTTTTAAATCCTTTTTTTTTTTTTTTAATCTAGGTATCTACTTTACACAATGGCAATATCACATTTTCCACAATTGTCAATAAATAACAGTGAGACTGCTTTGATTCAAAGCCTTGTGAAGTTTCTGAGAATATTGAATACATGAAAGGCATAAATAAGAGTGCCTCACTTTAAAGAAAAGATGTATGTTTGTAGGGCTGCTGAAGATTTTTAATGTTTATAAATGTCAAGAAGAAGAAATGAGAATTTTAATCTTAATTTTGCATCTGTTTTGATGATTTTGTTTACACTCTAAGTAATTTTATTTCATTTTTCTCTAAAAGAAGACAAGATAAACATGAAAATATTTCCTACTGATAATGAATTGTTGACCATGTCAAACATACTGTTGATTTATAGCGTGGTTATTAAGCTGAAAGAACTGAATGCAGTTTGAGCCATGGATTATGGGTAACAGTGCAAGACTACGCCAGCCCCCATTAGCTATTTATTGAGACTCAGCTGTGTTTAGCAGGCAGTGCCCTTCTCTTTGGGCGAGGCCCTTTGGCTGTGGTCGGGCGATGGCAGAGCTCCTGCTGAGATATGTGTTGGCTCTCTCGGTGTTGTTCCAACCGGGCTGGAGGCGCCCAGCCAGTAATCCCCAGCTGCACCCGTCTGACACCCAGTCCCTCGGCTCAATTTAATTGCTAATTGCAACAAATGCCTCCTAGAATTCTAGTGCAGGGGCATCTGTGTAAGCGTGGGGGCAGGAAGGAATCCTGTCAGAGCTGATTTCATATCCCGCTCCCCCGGGGGCTGCCCTGGGTACAGTGCCACCTGGCATCAATGGATTTCAGCATTCCCTGCTGCAGCACAGAACGGTGCTGGGCAAGCTTTGGTTCAGGACCGACTAAGGGATTGGGCTCAAATATTTCTGAAATATGATTCAAACCCCCAGGCCCTGTATACTCATAATTACTAGCACAGCTGAAAGGTTATGTTCTGCCCTGTAGTTCCTACCAAAAGTAAGGCCTAGGCTTTGAAATCACCTGCTGAGGAATTGCTGTAGATAATAAGGGGGACTTGAATTGATACAGTTATTGCACACTCACTGGTGATAGGCATTTCAGAAGATTCAAAATCCCTGTTAGGAAAAACATATGTTATTAAAAATTCTACATATTAGATTTCCTGTTTTCCTTGTACTTTATTCTCTTAAGCTAGATGTCGTCAGTGGGCCTTTTAAATTATTTGGGGTGTAACCAATGCAGATTCAGACTTTCAAAAGCGTTAATTTTTCCTTTGAAAAGTGTACAGAATGTATTTAAGTACAGTAAACAGTAGATCCCCTTTATTATTTCATATACCTTTTATTTTTCCTTGTAATTTTCATTTTAATATAGATGTTTTACAAGTCATTATGAGAGACTATCGTGACTGTTTACAGTGGGTTTGAATTGCATTTAAGCAGTCAAAAGCACTCACTCAAAACATTGGTCTTGAGTTTTCATGGAAGGCAGATTTAGCCCACATCAACGCACAATGCCACAGATGCAGGACTTGGATGCAAGCACTGCCATTCTGCTCATGTCAAGTCTGCAGGATCTGCCCTCAGTTCAGTATTAAAATTGCATCACTGCTGTAAGATAACTTAAAATCTTCATAAACAATATTTAAATAACACCCAGTGTTACTTTTTATGGTATCAGTAGAGTTAAAAGAAACATACTTTGAGCCTCAAGAGAGAACTTGTGACAAAATGAAATACAGCCTGCTGAAACCTACTGTAAGCAAATACCACGAGCTGTGCCAAACAATTATGTTAGTTTCACATTAAAAGTAATACCAAATAGAAAGAGAGGGCTTGCATCATATTCATGTCACCACTGTTTTTAAGTGGTACACCCATGAAAAAGGCTAGCAATCATCTGGCAAAAAAGGTCATTAAACCATAAACTGTTTATACAAATATCCCATACAGAAATGAGTTTTAAAGACTTGTTTTTTAATAAGGAAGAAATGGATTTGAGTATCAGAACTGCTTTCTAATACTATTTAGGAATATTAGAAACATTGTTTTTTTTAAGAATTTAGTTGTCATTACAGTTTAAATACAGGTCGGCTTCTCTGATCCTATACACATACAGACAAATTTTTTTTACTTTTGATTGTGAGAAGTTATGGTGTAACATCTGCTCTTTGCAACAAAGCAGCAAATAGGGGATTAGTGTTCAGTTCATGCCTGGTACACAGCAACACTTTTGAGTTTTATACATGGATTTCAGTGGACTCCACTGAAGTGGTGAGGTTGTATCTACTTAAAACATCAGGTGAGGGACTTGTGCCAAACCCAACAACTTGTGGTGTACTCTTGCCCAAAGATACCAAGTTTTGCATGCTGTTGATTGGTGTGGGATCTCATGCTCCTGCCTCAGGGAACTGATGCAATTTCTCATCAGATCCTCCAGCGCTTTTGCAAACAGTCTGTATCTGTGACCTGACCTTGACCTCCAGAGAAACTCCCTTCTCCACTGCAGCAGATGAAGCTGGATGTGGCAGGAGAATGCAGGGCTTTGTAATGAGGGGACATTTTATCTTTAGAGGTTGCTATAGCACACTGACAACAATTTTGTTTTCAGAGCTGAGATCAACCTTTTTTTTAAAGAATCCCTTGATTTTGCCAACTGGGAATCTTCACAAATAGGCTTAGCAATGCTTCAACAGAAATACAGGTACTTCTAGGTTTTATATGTATATTTTTCAGAAATTCGTATATTGCTTTATTTGTTGCCCCAAATATGTATTGGAAGGCACCTTTCCCTTGGACCTCACAAAACTTCCTTTTCAAAGTCTATCATGAATCAAAATTATCTACATATCACTAATCCTACACAGTCTAATCTCACCAAAATTTCTGTATTTGGCTATATTTTTTGTATCATTCAACAAATCACTCAGTACATTTACAGGGTCCCCTGATTCAATCCCCAAGTATTGTACAATTGCTCCTTCCATATTCTGTCTACTTCAATATATAAGAAATATTAGTTCAGATGTCTGAAGTTTGTTTTAATCTAAGATAAGAATATTTAGGGATTTCAGAAGTTAGTAGATTTTTCTGTGCTTTCTAAGGTGGAAACATTCACTGACAGGCCCTCTTTCAATGACAGGCAACTAATAACATCAGCAGAGGTGGTGTTACTTCTTTCTTCTTCAATCAGAATCTTATGTTCTGTAGACAAAGGGAGAGTAATTACATCTCTTACTGGTTTTGTATAGTAATGTGTCACAAATGCTGTTCATACTCCTGGCTTTTTCACTGTTCTTAGAGTTCTTAGGGATATCTTTTCTAATTTTTCTTAATGATCATTTACGTCTGCTTTTATTGAAGACTGTGGGTTTTCTCCAGGTTCTTGTTAGAAGCCACTATTCAGTTCCAAATAGGACTAGAAAAAATATGAACAGTATGAAGTCATACTCGGAATTGTTCCCACTCAGAAAATGCCTTTAGATTAAGAGTGCAACCTCATTCAATATTTGAAATAATGGCAATACTGAATAAACCTAAATTCTGTCCTATGGAGTGAAGAAGTTAAATGGTACCTTACTCCTCAGAGTAGTTAGGAAGTTTGCATGGAAGTTGGTTTAGTGTTTTAAATAACAGATTTTTTTTTTAATCATCATCCTGCAGCTTCTGGATCTTGGCAAATATAGTTGTCTTTGTAATAATTATAAATGCATTTGAAATGTTCTAAGTGGTAAAATGGCATCTTATTCTATTGCTTCTTATGGGAGCGTTGGAGCAGCATGAGAGAAGCCCTGATTCTTCAGAGGCAGTGGTGTGCATGTGCATCCCCCAGGCCGTGTAGAGGCTCAGGCATATCTGGTGACACTCACATTTTTTGTTGCTGAATGTAACAAATCAGGGACCTTCCAATCATCACTCTGTATGTGGTTTGGTTTTCTCCTCTGTTGAATATACCAAATAATAAATATGTTCTCTAGATGATAATAGAAATTATCCTAGGAGTAAGAATCTCAACTATACCTGTATTGATTCTGATAGATAGATGTCTAACTTGTTCTTAGAAGTCTCCAGCAGTGGTTTCTATAATCTCCCCAACTACATTACTCTTCCACTCTTAGTTATCTTTACTTGGTGTTTGAACTTTCTGTGCTAAAGTGTTAGTCATTACTTCTTGTCCTGTCCTCCACAGCCATGAAGAACAGAGTGCACTGTTTTTAGCAGCTTTTTATGCACATGAATACTGCCGCCTGCTTAACTCAGTTCTTCCTTATTCTGTTCAGCATGATTCCTTCATTTATTTTCATTTATTCTGTTTAAAACAAACATCGTATTATAATCAGATGATATAATTTGTTAGGATTATTATAAATTCTAACCATTCTTCAAAGCTCTGAGAGTCCCATTCAGCTTGGAGTTGTCAGCACATTAACAACATAGTCCTTATTTCATTATGCAGGCCACTAACAGAACTGTTTGCCAGACCCAGGACATATCCCTGAGGACCCTACTGAAATACATGTTGCCATTTTTACAATAAACCATTGATAACTGTCCTCCTGGTATTATTTTGTAACTGGTTTCACACCTAGTAAAAGATAGTTCCACCTCTATCACTCTGTCCCTAGTTTGCTTTGAGAATGCACTGTCAGTACAGTGTCACAAGTACTAAAATCAAAATATATGACTTCAGCTGTTTCTCTCTTACCCACAAGCCTGTGACCCTGTCATAAAGGAATTTATATTGGCTTGACATAATTTATTCTTAACTAATCCACACTAACTCTTAGTCATTTCCTTCTCTGCCGGATGCCTACAGATAGTTTGTAGAAAAAAGATCATTTTGGGAGGGGACAGGAATTGAGATGAGACCTCACCATGGGTGGCTGTCAGCTGAATGCCAGAGGATAACACCAGAATAAAACCTACCTCTTTAGACTCTTCACCCTAGTTGCCCTCCAGACTGCAGCAAGGATCCTTGCTGCCCGGGAGATAGTAACAGGCTGTGCCTGTGCCAGTCAGCCCTTGTGCCAGGGACTGGTTCCTGGCACATTCCTTTGGCTCCTCGGGATGCAGCTTCATTTTTCTTAACCTCTTGCATCCCTTTTCAAAACTGAAATCTATCACAGTTCTCACCAGTGGTAAGCACTTGATTGACAAGTGATCTTCTTAGTGAAATGAAATTTGGCAGCATGGTTTGTTCATACTCACTGAATGAGAGACTAACAGTTCAAGTTTTTCTCTTATGATTGAAGTCCTCCAAATGTCTGTGGCATCACTTTTCTTTTTCCCTTGTATGAGAGCAATAATTTTGTCTTGAAGTTAAAATCTGTTATCTGATAGTCCGTTTAGAGTGAATTTTATTGAAATGTTGGCTCAAGTTCTTATTTTCACTAAAATGTGACAGCTTAATAGCCATATTCATCACACTACATTTTAAAATGATGTCTGATGTTTTGGTTTTTCCAGAAAGTAAACATGTTGAAGATGAGAACAAATAATATAAACCTATATATATTTGCATGCATTATGTATAATATAATAATAAGTGTATTTATCTAGGAATAAACTTTATATGTGTGCATTTAAAAAATAAAATAATCATTAAAATCAATTTAATGAAGTTATTTAATTTCCCATACCTCTAGCACAGAAAAAATGAGACAGTCCTCTGATGTTGCTGGCACATTCCCTGGATGCTCCTGCAAGCAAGTTGCAGCACTGCCAGGCATTCTGGGGGAAGGATGTTTGCATGTCCTGTAGACTCAGGCATAATGGGTAGAAAATGTGCCTTAGGAAGGTTGTAGCTGTTGTTCTGTTCCCAGAGCTGTACACTAAAAAGTAGCCTTGCTGTCTTTTTTCTTCCCTTTTGTGACTGAACCAATGATTTATTCTCATTGCCTCCAGCTGGGAATTTGTTCTGCCCACTTGATGCAGACCAGGTGACCTAAGTTCCTCCATTTGAAAACTCACATGCATTTAGAAATAAGCAAGGATAATTTCAAAGGCAAAACCAAACCAAGATAAAAAAAGAAGTCAGGTGAACTTTGCAAAGCAGTTTTACATAAGTGACAGAGTAAATTACTAATTCCAGAAAAAATCATTATGCAATTAGCATTAACAATATGGCAGAGAATTCTCTTATTTGCTTTCATAGATATCACACAAAGGTGTTTCTGCTATTAAGGCTGGAGGACACACGTGACTATAAATGTGAAAGCTTCTTCAAATAATTAAAGCATGGGAAAATGGAGCTTATATACTCTCTGTGTTTGTCATAAGTAGTTATTAGCCTGGATCTTTGTCTGCCTGAATATAATGCCATCTTTCTTGGTTTTATTCTTTAATTATTACTGCTGTTTGTCAATTTATGAGGTTCAGAGACCATAGTAACATTTATAAAAATAGGATCACGATGTACCAGTGTACATGCATCTGAAAATATCAGAAACATTCTAATTTAAAAGGTGAGATACTGCACTATTTTATCTAGATACTTCCCATTCCAGGAGACTTCTGTTTCCTAATGGTGGGCTGCAGGCTAAGAAAATTAATATATTTGTTTTTTGCAGCTTGGACAAACTACTTGATGGACAAGGAGCTTGCTGGATGGCCACAGTTTTAGGTTTAGATTGGACAAAAGGAACAAATTCTTTACTATGAGGGTGGTGAGGCCCTGGCACAGGTTACCCAGAGCAGCTGTGGATGCCCCATCCCTGGATGTGTTCGAGGCCAGGCTGGAGGGGGCCTGGATCCACAATCCACAGAGCAGCCTGGTGTAGTGGAAAGTGTCCCTGCCCATGGCAGGGGGTTGGAACTGGATGATCTTGAAGTCCTTTCCAACTCAAACCATCCTATTATCCCATGAAATATCGTTCATCCCTGAATAAGGGAGAACCGTGGAGGATGGCTCAGTTCCCACCCCAGCTTCATCTTACTCTAGCTTAAGAAAAGTCTATAAAACTCCATAATTCACCAAAAATGGACTTTGGAACAGCACTTCCATCCACATGTTGGGAAAAGCAGCTGAGCTGTCTCTCAGATCAGCCCAGGGGGTTGGACCACAGACTCCAGTGCTGCCTTCCAACATCACATGTAATTCCAGATCCGGATCCTTACTGGGAGGCAACTCCTCTTATTTCTGCTTTTCCACTAGAGTTCCCAGAGGAAGACCAGACCCATCTCA
>VYZR01052910.1:31668-46701 GCA_013400675.1 Oxylabes madagascariensis | reverse complement strand
ATATATATATAAATAAATACATATAGAAAAGATTGCATGTAAAAGAAAATATATTTCTAAATTACTATGAAGATGTGAGTGATTTTCAAGGCTTTTGATAGCCATTTTCTCAAAACAGAATCAGCCAAATGCAAGGCGGTAGTTTATTAGAGATTTGCTACCTTTGATCAGCAGATGTCATGAAGGTACACAAAAACAACTTCACGTTGATAATCAGTACACAACCAGAGCCAAAGGCCGAAACTTAAACATGAACTAACACACGATGGAGTAAGCACAGCGACACCCTGGGGACAATTTACAGGTTAGAGGATTGATGCCAGTTACCAGTTAGTCAGGGATATTAGAACCAAAGAATCATGGAATCTCCAAGGNGTCCCTGCCCATGGTAGGAGGGATAGATGATCTTTAAAGATCGTCTATCCAAATGCTGATAGATTTTCCAAACCAAATGATTCGATTATTCTGTCATTCTGTGATTTTATACATAGCCTTAAAACCGGTACGTAGGTGAGACATAAATTCAGATTCAACATTACATGATGCTAGATTTTTTCCAAATAACAGGCAAATCCATCTAAACAAAATTCCAGACCTGAAAAGATTTGGGTATAATTTGTCTGCACTTGTAATATGCCGTTTGAAAGGGATAGAGTGGATACCAAGAAGCTTCAATTAGCAAGGGAACAAATTAAAGAGATGAGATAACAGAAAACATAGTAACTTTAATGGACTTCGGTTTTATTTTGAGGAATGAAACTACCCAGGGAGCTGTTTGCGGACTGTGTTCTCCGGCACCCTCTCCTGGCTGGCTCAAGAGTGGCAACACGGCCCTGGAAAGTGCCAGGTCTTTTGGGGAAGCTGAAGATGACAGACTACGCCTACATTTTCAATAGAAAGTCAAAGTGGAAATGAAGTGGATGAGAGAAACAAAATCATTTTTCTATTTCCTGTAGGCACCATGAGCCCATCTGCAAGATTGCAGAGCGGTTGTATTTGTCATAAAGTGTTACTCATTTGGGAAATGGAATCATGCCTTTGCATTCTCGCATGCTCGGACACAGACCCAGAGCAGCCCCCTGCGATCTGTGGTGAAGCCACAGTGCTGGCGCTGCAGAAAAGTCACTCCAGTGGGTACAAGCACCTCCACCTTCCCTGTGCCTTCCCAAGCAGTGAATCCATGGCTTCCAGTCACTAAGTGCAATGTATCCCAGGGAAGGCAGTGCAGGGCTTATAGCCGTAGTTCTGGGAGGAGGCGTACTTTTGACTGTGTACTGTCAAAAATTGGTTTCATGCCTAACATGAATAATTTCTTCCAAGTGTCCAAAATGGAGAGAGAAACAACACATTCTAACCAGGTAACCACTTACTGCAGTTGCAGATGTAGTTCTAATATGCAGTATTTGCATTAGTCTCAAATTTCACTTGATGCTTATGAATGTAAAGTGTTATGAAATTAAAGGCAAGGCTCTTCATATCAGGCTATTTTATGCAAATGTTGACATTCTGTATTGTAAGAATGTCTGAGATAAATGAAAGTTAAATGTTTTTCATGCCCTTAAGGGATTTTGGTAAGAATGTTTATACTTAGAGATGTATGCAATACATAAGACTAAATGAAACTTTTNGGAGAAGAGACTGACACCCAACTAATTTCAATAACTTTTTTCAGAATTATTAAATCAGTCTTCCACTCAGAGTAACAATAGTCATACACCAATGTCTCCATAGACATAAATTTGACATAAAATCATACCCCTTGTGCTGTATGAACAATGGGAAAGGAGAATTTTTTTCCCTAATGCATCTATTTCTAATGTTAGAGAAATTATTACTATCTGAATAAGAACAAAATTTGGCTGGAATTCATTTATCAATATTCTTTTCATTTGTCAGCTATTTTTAGGGTTTTAGAGAAATGACATTCTTGGCAATTGTGCAGGGGAAGGGAAAGTCCCTAAAGAATTTACCTGCTCCAATGTTATGCAGGCAAATGGAGCTGTGCAACCTGTGAATCACAGAGAGGTCTCAAGGAACAAAGCCAGTAGCAGCAAAGCCCTGCATGAGAACCTTGGCACCCAACATATCTGCCTTCGTAGGCTTCATCAGAGATCCAGCCTGTTTGAACTGATGGTTTTTAGTGGGTAAAAGCACTTTTCATTCTTTTAATAGACTCGGAAATATCCTATGAATTGTGCTAGAAACTTTTGCTGATTAAAATGAATATAATAATTACTTTTCCATGAAGAACAAAGTATAGATAATGGCAATCATCTTGATAATCTTAGACTGCTACAAAAATTCCTGCAATATTTCACATTCATTTGCCAAAATATTCAGTTTTGAGATAATCTACTTTCAACCCAAATGAAATTTAAGTAAAAATTGTAGTGATATAATTGAATTAATATAAACATAACTGTCAGATAATATTTTGAGTTTTTTAAAACATACAAATCAGATCTTTTATACTTCCCCTCTAAATTCCACATCCGCATTCAAATCAAATGCACTAACACCTTCCAGAAATACTGCAGAAAAGTAGGTCAGGAAAAAATGCAGTGCTACATTCAATTTTACAGAATTTAATGGTATTACAGAAGTTTCCAGACACAATTTTTATACCAATTCACTGAAGTGGCACTATTTGAGTGACCCAGACAGAATAGCACCACTGTAGCTGATATAACTTGAATTAATTATTATTACTTAGGCTCAGAAACAATATCATCATCATCATCATCATCATCATCATGATAATGATAATAACAATATTAATAATCACAACATAAGAGTAAGAATAATATTTTCAATTCTGTTTTTATTGAGATTTAATGATAAGTTATGTCCCAAATCTTAGTATTATACATATCTGTAGTAAAATCTCAATTTGTATATATCGTATCAGAATGCTAAATTCTTTTATCGTATACATGATCTTAAAGAATTTAAAATTAGTTTACCATTCTGCTGCTCTTCTTTTAGACAACATGAGCCATACAACCTTTGAAGTGCACACAAAAGAATTTATTTCTTTTTGAGGAAAGCACAGAATCAAGGTTTTGCTGAATATGTACTAGGAGTGGTGCTCTGCTAACAATTAGTGGTTATATATGAACATCATTTGCAGTTGCTAATCAATTATTGGTAGTAATTATATAAAAATCCAAGTGAGATTGAGATCCAAAGTGTTTTAAATTATTTAGTTTAGAAAGAGAGAATCTGATAACAGAAGTATTGTTTCCTATCCTTGTGTCTGATTGAATTCTTCTTTAGTATCTAACGTAAGAGGCTGGCGGCCTTTAGGCTTGCTTGTATGAATGGAGGAAGGGACAGTGGAAGTATGGAAAAGGAAGTTATGAATACAAAAATATGATGTCTTCTGCTTCTTTGTCTATGCTTCAAATTTAGATTCTCTCACACAAGTGTGTTACTGACACCAGTATGGAGAGCCTCTTGGGTAATTGCCTATTTGGAGATTGAGAACATTATCTTGGATGTGGTAGTACCTCTCTACTTCAGCTGAGGAGTTGAGCCACAGCCAAGGAAAAGACAACACCTGAGAGCTTTGATAATTTTCAGGTGACGTCTCCCAGCCGATTTGCTATAGCCGTTTAATCAGTTGCAAAATATTAATTAGTGCCAGAAAAAGAGTTGCCTGTCTGAACAACTCAGAATTAATTTCCAAAATTATTTTCCCAAGCTATTTATTGTCTTGAAAAAGATTAAGAACTAAGGGTCAAATTCTTTCCATGAGTAGAGAACAGAAAAAAATTGTCCCATTATCTCACAACTTTTCACAGGAGCACTCAGGGTCTCCTAATGGGTTGTTAGTGGAATTTAAGTCAATACATCTCTTCTATGCTAATGTTCATTGATACAATTTTTCTGCATTTTTTCTGAATACTCAAAATCCTCATACAAATGAGAGGAAAAAAATTCTTTTGCCATTTTCTGAATCCATGGCATACACAAATGAGACATGATATTTATTAATTGCTCAGCTTTACATGTATTCAGCACATCTTAGAGAAAAGCAATTATAATTACTTTTTTCACAAATGTGATAACTTTATTATGCTAATTCCATGGGAAATAGCAAGCTCTGAAGCAAATAACTAACATTTGTAATCTCAAAACCCATTATCATCTGGTGAATTATCTCTTTAAACACCTTTGGTCCAAGAAGATGTATTATGTTGCCAGTGATCTTCTTTGTCATTATACAAAGCAATTTAATTAAGTTCATAATAAATTCCACCTCTGTTCCCTTGCACAGTTTATGTGAAAATGCAATTTGTTTATTTTTGCAACACAGAACCTTTAATAAAGATGAATGTGTAAAATAAAATATGTCTCTCACAGTTGTTTTGCAACTCTTATGATTAGTTTTTATTACAGGCTTAACTATTTGCTATGGAGAGATCAAAAATTAGTGAATTTCTCAAAAACTCCATAAGCCTCAAACCAAATGCTGTATTTATTTGTGAAAGCAAAAAAGACTGACTCCAATGAAATCACCATGGTTTAGTTCTAAGCTAGTTTTCTAGAGTGCAATGGAAATGCACTTGCTCCAGGTGCAATGGAAAGCTATAATTTCACAGCCTGACATGTTGTTCTATTGTACAGTCAGAACAGGCTAAAAATCAGAGAATAGAATCTTCTTACTGTCAAACTTGTGTGTGTGTGCACAGCTGTACAACATTACTGTCATGTTCCTTCACAGGTGATGAAGCAAATAATCCATATACTAAAATTGGTCCTTGAATGATCCTAATAAAAGAAAGGAGTCAGGCACAAATCTTCTATAATGTAGCAAGCTGAATTGCATTAATTGAGCTATAGTGATGAGCTCTATGCTTATTTTATTAGAGATGCAAAGTCAAAATTATTCGAATTACATCATCCTTCTGCCAGACTAGTAAAGTTCAACCTGTAGTTCAGCTGATAAATTTGAACACTTGTTTCAGTTGCCTTTTTGTATGGAATATTTTGTTTGCATTTTCCTTGAATAAATTAAGATACTTTAGAATCTCTGTATTAAATTTATCCTTTCTGCAGAGTGATGATAATTTATGCCTATAGACTTATGCATACTGCTTTATTTACTTCATGTCTGTAGAGATTTTAAATCTAATAATGAGTGTAAAAAATATTCTGATATTTATAAAATTTGATAAATATAACTGGTGATTCAGTGTATCCCAGATTATACAATTTATCATAAGCCTTTCCATGCAGAAGGTGTTGTAAGGTGAACTAACACATCAACCAGCTACTACCAGTACCTCTGTAGCTTTCCAGTGATTTGCTTTGGAATTGGTTGCTTCTCTCAAATGAACAGAGAGCCTTTCAATCTAAAGAAGGGTAAGCTTTCTTAAATTACTTCACACTTTTTAGGAGATAAGAGGGCACATGGAAAATTACAGTGGAAAAAATGCTGTATGGTTTCTAATTCTGTGTACTCAAACTCCAAGTGTGGAATTGATAGTAGAGCTAAACAGTATCACAGCCTTCCCTGTGGACTATTGACTGTGAAAGAAAAAATTACTGTGAATTATTGGGGGAATTTAAAGAAAATAAGCATGGCAGATCAGATGGAGCACCTTTCCCTTCTTAATCCCTAGCCTAGTTATTGCTAGAAACAATTTTTTCTTAACTGATTCTGAGAATCACAAGTTTTATCAAACACAGATGGAATAAACTCATTTTATATAATTTCAATGTAAGTAAAAAGAATCTACAGAAAACCTTTCCTTAGGTCTTTTGAACAGCAAAGTTTATGTGTGGCTTTGCAACAAAACTGAAAAAATAAAGAATTGAGAGAATAATTTATATTGAGATATCCATTCTTTATAGCATTCAGAACCAAAAACTTCTTTGTACAGAAACTCCATATGAACTCTTTATACGAGTTAGATAATTCCAGTAAATTTCAAATGAGACAGTGTGTATCTATATAGGAGTAAAAGCTGGTATTCAATGTCATGTACTTTATTTATGCTGACTTCAGCAGGTCTGACTGGAGTGCAGCAGAATGTGTGTGGCTCTCTAAAGCACATGGCTGTGGGCATCCTTGGCATAGGGAACTTTAAATATAAAGGGGAATTTCAGCTTTCTTTTTCCTATGAAGATAGCATAGAAAAGAAAACCTGGCTATTCTTTTGTGCAAGCTTATGACAGCAAAAACTAGGGCACCTGTCTGTGGTGATGTTGCCTACATTTTATTCAAGATCATAGGCTCTTCCCATAAAAATTGGTTGCTATTCCTTTCCTCCCTGTAGCGTATTTACTGCTTAACGTCAAGGAATAAAGTAACAGTAATGAGCTTCAGTGTATACTCTCAACAGATCAAGTCAGAGGGAGCGGCATGTACCTCATGCTGCTCTTCTGAAGTGCCTGCTAAGCACCATGAGGAGCTTGGAATCAAACACAAAATAATGTGCTTCTGCTTGTGAGCCCACACTTCCAAAGGAGAGCCTGCTGCCTTGGCAGTTAGGCAAAGTTGGGCCTCATGAGTTGAGCACAGTTAACATTCTCACTTACACATTTTGACTTCCTGAGATACTTTGAATTTAACTCTTTGATGTTAAATATCAAGATTTTATGAAAAGAAAAGGATAAAAAGCATTTTACATAAAATAAAATAAAATAATTATACAGACTAGACCAGACTAGACCAGACTAAACTTGTTCAGTTGAAGGGGATCTACAACAATCATTTATCCAGTTACCTGACCACTTCATAGCTGACCAAATGCTAAAGGATATTAAAGACATTGTCCAAATGCCTCATGAACCTTGGCAGGTATCACAGCCTCTCTAGGAGGCCTGTTGCAGTGTCTGAATACCCTCTTGGTAAAGAAATATTTTCTTTATACTCTTCAAAACTCAGCAAAATTTACACACATTTTTTTTTATATCAGACTTTTCCAATAAAATTGTCACTTCCTGAAAAATTTTAAGGCTGAATAATAGTAATCCTTAATATATGTATATATAAGGGATCTGCAATCAAATTAATAACTATTGTTTGTCTGTCAGACACTGTATAGTTATGCTGGACTGTAGAATATATATGGGCTGTTTTTCATTCATCTCAAAATGCTGCCTACATTGATAAAGACTATTAAAATCAGCTAGTATGAAATTATTTCTAAAGGCTAAAAAGTATAAAAAATAATATTTTAAGGATTGTGGTAACAGTCAGAGATTAAGATTTAAGTGTTACTTTTTGAGGTGAAACATGCTGATTTCTTGATTGATGTATTATTTTGAGCTATGAACATGAAGAACTTCCAAAATTAGTCCCCTCCCACAAGCATTATTTTCTTAATCGTTTTAGTGCTGCTTCCTGGAACAAGTCCTGTTGATTCGATTCAGGAAAGCAAGCGGAGCTTGGACCAGCAGTGTCAGCACAATAGGAACGATAAATCTCCTTCACAATTTAAACAGGACTTGCCTTTTGAGAAGAGATAAGATAGCATAGCAACAGCTGTGTTCTTCTTAGAGAACCCTGTCTTGGACACACTGGTAAAAGATATTTTCCTTTTTGATCTGGATCCAAAAAATAAAGCTGTTTAAATACACTTAGCATGCAGCTGGCTGTTGCGCCCTTTCCAAACAGAAAACAAAGAGACATGCACTAAATCCTCATTTGTGAAACTTCACCTTTGTTCTAGGCAGAATGCTAATGGAAAACCTGCTACTTACACTGCTCTGCTACTTTGCAGAGCAATCATTTGATCTGACAAAGAGCTTCTAGCAAAAAAATACTGTTAATAAAATCAGACCCACTGTGCTGCAACCTTTCAGAGTGAATGTGGGCAGAAACTAGTAGCAGTTCAGGGCATAAATAAATGAAGCTGAAGGATATAAAAGCTTTGGCCATGGTAGTGTGTGGTAGTGTTGCCCTTCCAAGAAATTCTTGTGCAACGATATTCAAGCAATGAAAATAAGATTTGATTGTTGACTAACTCTATCCATTTCTTAACATGCTTCTATCAACTCCATTGAGGCTGTCTCAGAGACAGTGTGAATCAGACATGTCAGTCCTTTTCTGGAGTACTATAGCCCCTTTGTGAAGAACATAGATTGTTTCAAATGAAACAGATGTAAAAACAGCTGTAAGGAGATGATCTGAATCAAGTAAAATACAATATAAAATTAGAAACACTTCTCTTTTTTTTCCTTTTTCTTTTTTCATTAAGTTCATGCTAGTATTTGAGTAATTTAATTCTATGAGGCATAAATCAGTGGATTCTGGTTTGGACAGTGCCATCTGTCCCATGGCAAATGTCACAGCTGGGATTGGGGGAAAATATCCATACTTTTAATGAATCTACTCCCATGCTTTGAATATTGTAAGTAGAAAGAAAGTAGATTACATTGACATTCAGCTTTTTTCACTCTTTAGTAAATATTCACAAACTCCTAAGTAATGGATGGTAAAAAGGTATGAAAAGTAATAGCTAAATCATAGGACAGCAGTGGAGTTAATTGCTATCCTACTCTCTAGAGACACTCTTATCTACCCCAGTTCCCTGGGGATTTTCCATGTCTACAGTCTAGGTAGCCCTTTCTGGGGGATTTCCATCTTGTTTTCTTTGTCTCAGGAGTGCTTTTCTGCACTGCTTATGTGTGTGACTGCTTTATTACCCCTTTTTTATGTGAATCTCATTCATGTCCTTCTTTTCTGGCCACTTGCCAGGCAGAGAACAGCTTCTCATATCCCATTTATCTTCCTGATAAGTCTCTTCTTGAAACTCCTAGGGTTCCCATATAAATGACTCACAATCCCCCTGTGGAAGTTCTTAAGTGCTTCCTTGACTCAGGTGTTTGATCACGTCTTTCTCTGATCTCTTTGAAATACCTTAGTTCCAGAGGGAAAAGAGGATCACCTGAAATCCAGGTTTCTTCTTCAGTTCAGCCTTAATGTTGTCCTGTTTTCAAGAAAGAGCACAGAGTCTCTTGAAGTGCACTGTTAAAACCAGCTAATTGCCGACACTTGATCACAAGAACCCTTCCACAATGTAAATACGATAATTTAGTTTAAACCTACAGCAGATTTTGAAAAATCACTGGGAAAAATCATGGCAGTAGGTGCCTGCACTTGGAGGAAGCTGGTTTATTCTAGTGACATTGATATCAAAAGAGGTCTGTTTTGGAAAGAGATTAGCACTGTTTTAATCTGCTTTAATATTCATGGAATCGTAGAATGGTTTGGTTTGGAAAGGACCTTGAAAGATCATCTGGTCCACCCCGTGTGAGGCAATATCATATAAAGATGTTTGTATAAGAATTAATGTTCAGCCAGAGTTGTTTTTTTTTTTAATCACGGCCGGAGAGACCGCCAAAGCGTTTCCCGCTTGCCGCGGTGCCCGCTCCGTCTCCAGCACCGCGGACAGCGCCCGGCGGAGAGCGCCCGGCCCGCGGAGGGAGTGCAGGCAGCGGCTCCGGGCAGCTCGCCCCGCAACCTGACAGCTCGCCCCACAGCCGGGCAGCTCGCCCCACAGCCGGAAAGCTCGCCCCACAGCCGGGCAGCTCGCCCCACAGCCGGACAGCTCGTCCCACAGCCGGACAGTTCGCCCCACAGCCGGGCATCTCGCCCCACAGCCGGGCAGCAGCTCGCCCCACAGCCAGGCTGTGCCGTGGCCACACTGCTCGGAAGCGCGCACGATGGAGGCATGCGACGGCCATTAGTCTTAATAGGATGCAAACCAGGCTCCAGTCTTACGGGAACTGCGCTTATGCAAGGAGCATGATTGATGATAATGGGCACTGGACTCACCCTTGGACATCCTGAATAGAAGAGCTGAGTGATTTGCGCCTCTCTGAATGTCAGGTCGAGAGGGCTTTGAAACAGCAGAAGATGCATAACATAGCAAAGTGTATTATATATACACTGAGGTCCACTCAGTGTTACATTAGATAAATTTTATCTGTGGCATAACCTGAGTATTTCACTTAGATGAGTCAGAGTGTGCTTCATAAAACTTGCACTCCAGGGTAGATAGTGTGAATTCCATAAATGAGAAGGTATAAGCAAAATATTATTTACATCTTATGTTGTTTAAAGGGTTGAGTCTATATAGCAAATGGCAGCAGTTGTGATGGCAAATAACACAATTCAACAGAGCCAACAAAATAACATGCAAGCTGATCAGATAACTTTCTGAAGCTTCTTGGATGATTCCAGTGCTGCTGTGTTGCTTAGCAGATGGGTAGAAGGACTGATGTTTTCTCAAAAAGCTCTGTCTTTATTACACATGTACCTCCATGAGAAAATCTCCTGATTTTCCTGCTTGCTAGATTTTGGCTCTTGATGAAAGATCGGAGCTCATTGCTGTCATATAGCACATTCAGAGCGGTTTGAGCCTTTTCATCTGAACTCAAGTATTATTCAGGCAAAACTTAAAACAAAAGGGCAATTCTTCAAAATCCATGCAGGCAAGATAGGTCAGTGGAAAGAAAACCTGGGTTTTTTCAGTGTAAAAAATGGAATATATAATAGTCCTGGTTAAGAACAAATGGTCTTGATTATGTGTGATAAAGCAGTACTTCATATTATTATTGAAGTTTTCACATGCACATTAAATTGGATTTTTATACATAGGGTTGTAGCTACTTCTCCTATCTTGAAATACAAAATGGCTTTCAAAAAAGCAGACATACTTCTGAGCAAGTGAAGCCTGTCGAGTTCTGTGCATGAAAAGAAATCATCCTATGACCTGCTTTTCTGTTCAATGTGTTAGTTAAAATGTTTTTGGCACAACAACAAGAGACATGGCTCCTTGGCTCCTTGCCATATGTGTCTTTTTCATACCTGGAGCCATCAGCTTCTTGTCTACCCTCCCTTTTTTCCTCACTATAGCCCTAGAATATAAAATACTCTATAAATATACATTTGCTTGTACATTAATTATAATGGTTTTCACGCCCCAATGTTAAATTGAATATATATATGAAATTCTCAAAAATGGGTGGATAAGATATTCTATCTGTAGGCTTTTGGGCAGAAATGAGATCATTCACAGTAGTATTTTTAGAGGTGCATGTGTTTAAAGAATGTGCTTTTTTCCCTTGAGCTTCACACAGTCCTAGGATGCACTGACACAGCAGTAATACGGTACTTTAACAAGCTGTGATCTAAGCACAAACTGAACAATAATCAGTTTGCCCTGCAGTGTTTGTGAAGCACAGAGAAGGTATGAGGAGCAGTGCTATGCACCCCACCAAACTCCTGTTGCAGCTGTGGAGATGGCGGGGTACACCGTGGAGCAGCCATGCCATCTCCATAGTAACAGAACGGCAGGGATGACGACTCAGTATTGAGCATGCACTGTTCCTATTGCTATGCAACCTCTTGCCTCAGGAATTTTTCTGTGCTGTCTCCAAACAGAACCTTGCTTTTCCCCTAAACCATCTGGAAATACAGAGATTGCAGAGCAATCCTGTACTGCTAGTCAAGACTGAATAAACAAAGGCAAATTTTATGTCAGAATGCTAAGCCACCACAAATGTAAAAGCCATAAAAAGTACTTGTTGAAGAGACTGTGGAATAAATACTGCACTTATTGAATAAGGAGTTAGGTGACATTACATGCTTTTAGATTCCTTCTGTTCCCTCCCCACTCAGGAAGCTCAGCTGTAAATTTTCCAGTTGCTCAGTGAAAGGAGGTGGATTAGACAGTATGTCACCCACAAACACCTCTGTGAATCACTTGGAAAAATCTGTTGTTTCTTCATCAAAGACGAAAGCAGAAATGGGTTCAAATTAAATTACCTGAAAATATCAACGGGGAAAAGGTGTTTTCTAAACAATATTTTAAAAGCCTCCAATGGTTTGGAACCCGGTTATTGGTGGGTACATCAGTGTGGCTCCTTGTCGGCAGACTGAGCCTGCTCTATGCACACACCAGATTTCTCCACTTTTCTTCAAGCCAAGTAGTACCCAGGTAACTAGTAGTGTGACTGGTGCACCTCTCATCCATGTTTTATAGCACAGATTTACTGTCATGCTCACCATAACTTCTGAGGTGCAGACAATGCGACCTCAGTGTTACCACGGACAGTTGAGCTGATATACCACAAAGAATTTCGTACATTCTGTTCCATGGTTAGTGCTGTAAATTTGTATGCAGGCACCACATTTCACATAACACATTCCTAGGATTCACGTTTGCACACACCAAGGGCTGAACATGATGCAAAACCCCACAGCTGGAACCATGACCTTTCTCTTTGCTTATAATTCTGAATATAATGTTCATGTTTAGAATATATGGAAGCGTGGCTAGCTCATCGCCATATTTTTTCCAGATTTTATCTTTCTGTAGGCACTTCTCTCATTTATTTCCCCAGCAAAATAATCTCTTTTCTCTCTGTGTGTACTGTGATGTTTTCATTATTTTACTATTTTTATTGCTTCTTTTTCTGAGATTTCCTACTATGTCTGTATAGAGAATGTTGGCATGGCCAAGGGGCAGAAGGATTGGAATCCCTAAGGCAGGAAAACGTAATCTGATTTGCATAGTATTTTTCTGTAATAGTGAATCTTCCACTGAAGCATCAAAAAGAGGATTTATACATGGTCATAGATTTAACCCATAGTTCCTGGATATGATGGTGATAAATATGTCAGAAATTCACCCTAAAAGACATCATTGCTAATATGCAATTAAGTGTGTAGAGCTGTCTGTACTTGTTCCTTCTAATGACTAGATTTTGCATCTATTCCTGGCTTTAAATGAAATGTTTTAATTACTTTTCTTTTTAAATCTTTTTTTTTTTTTTNTTCTTTCTCTCTTTTTTTTTTTTTTTTTTTTTTTTTTTTTTTTTTTTTTTTTTTTCTGAAAATACCAAGTGGTGACACATGAAACTGCATGTCTTAAGAAGTGAGAAGAATAAAGAAAAGGTTTCTGAGATGCTGTTCTTGATACTAACATTTACTGACAAGTTTGTTACACTACCCAGCAGTGCTGACCTTATTATGCCAGTCTCATCTTCAGGCAGCCTCTATGCAGCAATGGGAAAAGAGGGTAGCCTATTTTTATAAAATACAAAATGTGCACAGATCTCAGTGCCTACTGAAGCAAACACATCTTATGATGACTTTAAAATAATAATAATAATAATAATAGAGTAGTTTTTTCTTGTAAGAGAAAATTTGACACTATTCAAAGCACTGTGCTGGATTATAACCAGGACAGATAGGCAGCAATTTTGCCTGAGAATTCTATGAATAAGGCATTTGAAAATAAATCTCTAAGCCAGCCAGATGTTATTAGCAGTGGTACGTATGTTTATGTGCCAAGGTTTTGTGAGCAGGGGGTCTGAAGGGGGGGCTTCTGTGAGAAGATACCAGAAGCTTTCCCCAGTGTTAGACAGTTTCAGACAGCTCCAAAACAGCCACTGGCCAGAGTTGAGTCCTTTAAGCTTTGTTGGTAGTGCCTCTGTGATAATGTGTTTAAGAAAGGTTAGAAAGTGCTGCACAGCTGTTGTGAGAGACGAGTGAGGAAAACAGTCCTGCAGACACCAAGGTCAGTGAAGAAGGAGGGGGAGGATGTGCCCCAGGCAGTGGAGCACAGATTCCCTTGAAGCCCATGGAAAAGACTGTGGTGCTGCACTTTGTCCCCCTGCAGCCCGTGAAGGACCCCACACGAGAGGAGGGGGATATGCCCTGAGGGCAGCTGTGGCCCATGGAAACCCTACAGTGGAGCAGATTCCCGGCAGAAACTGTAGCCTGTGGGAGAGGATCCATGCAGGAGAAGGTTTTTCTGGCAGGACCTGTGGAGCAATTTGTTCCCCAGGGACTGTTCTCTTGTGGGAAGGATCAACACTGGAGAAGTTTCTGAAGGACTGTATCCTGTAGGATGTACCCCATGCTGGAGCAGTGGAAAAGGATGAAGAGGAAGGAAGAGCAGAGACAAAGTTATGAGTTGTGAACTAATTCCAACCTGCACACCTCATCTCCCTGGTCTACTTGGGGCAGAGAAANCTTGGGCGGCCTGTTCCAATGCTTTACAATGCTTCCAGGGAAGAAATGTTTCCCAATATCAAACCTAAACTTTCCTGGANAGTAAAAGAGTCAGGAGTGAAGCTAAGCCTGGGAAGAAGGGATGGTGGAGGGGAAGGTATTTTTAGTTTTGTTTTTATTTCTCACTTTCCTATTGTTATTAACTGACAACAAATAAAATTAATTTTGCTGAATGCATGTCTCTTTTGCCCATGATGGTAATTGGTAAATGGTCTCCCTGTGANCTTCTTTTCTCCAGACTAAAGACCTCCAGCTCCCTTAGCTGCTCCTATACACTTCCAGCTGTCAGTCTCAGCATTAGAGTGGATTTATACTATTTACACACTAAAGAAGAAAAGAAAATCTGATTTTCTAGAGACTTCAATCACTTGCTGTTAAGAAAGCTGGGAATCTCCTTGTTATCAAATTTAGAAGTTGTGCGCTTCTATGAATCAGTCAAAGTGAACTTTGGTGCCACTGTAACCAAACATTTAAAATAAGATAAATGAGAGATAAAATGTTCTAAATTCCCGTAAAGCACAAACTGTAAAACAACATGTGAAAATATTATGAGTTTAATGAAGGTGCATGCATCATACAAAGAAGGCAGGTATTTATTGTAACGTTAAGAACCAAAGTAATGAGAAAAAAAGTCCTCCTTTCTTCAATGAAATATTAAGTTTACTTAACCTTCTATTTTCCCAGTCCCTTTAGAATTAAGGGGAATGCGGTATATGTTTTCCTCTGATGCCAAATACTGCTCTGAAGTCCTTGTGAGACTTTGTGAGTGTTGTCAGGAAATAAATTTCCCCTCCTATTTTATGAATAGGTTAGAAAAATACAAAGCTGAATAAATGTGCCCTTTTGCCAGGCAGGTGGATGGATACACCTTACCCCAAGTTGCAGTCTGTTTGAAATATAATATTGTTTAGCTTATCTATAATTTATCATGACTAGTCTGGATTACTGTGCTTTTTATATGAAGTGATGGTGATGGCATGCTAGGAGTATTTTAC
>VYZR01052907.1:25877-37489 GCA_013400675.1 Oxylabes madagascariensis | reverse complement strand
TTTTTTGACTATTTTTCTTGTCCTGTTCTGTACAGAAGTTGGTTAGGTAGAATAATCCTTATGTGTATGCTTCAAAATTTTGTCTGTCACAGACACAAGATCCTGGCACTGCTGTAATGAAAAGAAAGGGTCTTCTTCTCTATTCCTGCACTTACCTGCAGGTCAGAAATAAGGCATCTTCCTGCAGGTGACCAAGATTTAATTTTGCAGTTTTCCATTGCAAAATTCTTACACCTATTCTGTTACTCTAGAAATTCAGACTACTACAAAATTCACAAAGTGTTCTTCATATCCTCTTCGCAGACAAGTTAGAACCCTTAAATGAGAAAAACAAACCAAACAAAAAAAAACAAAAAAAAACCAAAAAAAAAAAAAAACCACAAAAAACCAACCAACCAAAAAAAACCAACAACAACAACAAACCCCCCAAAAAAAAAAAAAAACCACAAAAAACCAACCAACCAAAAAAAACCAACAACAACAACAAACCCCCCAAAAAAAAAAAAAAACCACAAAAAACCAAACAAATAAACAAACCCCAGTCCAGATTAATTTTGGAAAAAAACAGTGAGACTGAGTGCTTACTTGTCCCAGGCCAACTGACACTCATCCCAGCAGAGATACAGTAAACTGCCATGCACGGGTATGGGAAATTAGGAGATTAGGAGAACCCTGGATGGGAATGAGAGGCAGCATCATTTCCCTTGTGGGTAAAAGTCAGACTTGTCTTTGACTCTGTTGAAACTGGTGATACGAGAATTCCTTCATCCCTCCCTCTCTAATCAAGGAAAGTGTAATAAGTAAATTTTTAATGAATTGGATTAATTGTTCTGGCATTCTTGCAAAGTGCTATGAGCGCCATTACTGCAAAATCCTGGATAAAAAATTATGGGGAATAGCTACATTATATTACAAAAAAATGTCTGTTCACTTAGTGTAAGGCAAAAGACAGGCAGAAGGGTTTCTGATTAGGGGTTACTAAGCAACACTAGGCCTGTTCTTAGCCCTGCATTCCTCCTTGGAATTCAGTGTCTGTTAACACTCAGGTTAAAAACTGGGCTTGTGTATACATTCTTCTGACATCAAAGGCATGCATTGGTGCAAAAGAAAGAGTTATTCCTTGATTTTCAGGGAGGTTAACCCAAACACACACTTTACTGAGCATGGCCTGATGGGTCAGCTATCACCCTGCCCAATACTGGCATGCGTTTCTTTCAACAGCTCTATTCCCCTCCTTTTGTTCTTTCTCCCTGCCTGCTCCCTCCCATCCCATGCCCTGAAGCCTCTGTGCTCCTGTTGGGGATGTTCATTCCTGTTCATTCCTCACTGACAAGGCCTACTAGGATATGTCCTCATACAAATATTAATGCAAGAATTACTTGGATGAATTGCACCGAAGAGACGTTCTCAGGTGTTTTCCCTAAACACTTTCCCCAGGCAGTATTCCATCACCTGAATGATGCTGCTCTCAGCCACAGCTCACTAACCTGCCCCAAGGCCTAGGCAAAAAAAACCCAATCAGCAGAACAAGGTGCCCCTTTGGGATTTGGGAGAGCACAAAACAACTTCAGTGCAGACAGTCTTCTAGATTTGTTCAGAAGGAAACCTCTTCCCACAGTTCATTGGGATCCCAGTGTAATTCACCTTAATGGAGTGAAATAGCCGTGGGATGTGTCCCCAGAAATCCCATCATGTGCTGACGCGGTAACTCCTGAAGCTTTTGGAGTGGCTGCCCTCACCAGTTACATAAATTAACTCAGCAAAGCCTGTTCATACATAGAGAAAATGCTTCCTGACAGGATTCTTATGTCCATTAACATCATTCCTCAGAACCTACCTTTCCTAATATACCTCTGTAAAATGAACTGCTGAGAAGAGAAGAAGGTATATTTTATCTGGTTTTGATAACTTTCAAAAAAAAAGTCGGTGTGTTCAATATGACAGAGGTGGCTTTTGGTGACTTCTGTTTCCTATGCCAAGTGTGTGCTGGTAGTGACCTGTGTAAAACACACTGAATTCAACATCATGCATAAACATTCCACAAAGTTCTATTGCCATTGGTATAACAACTCTTTGCAATTCAACAAAGAGAAACTCCACGAGCTAGAAAAGTGCCCCCTCACTGCTAATAAACTTGGATTAAATGCATACGATTTAATTAACTCAATTTCATAAAGCTGCATTCCGGTTTTGCTTGTGCAGCTTGCATGCCAGAGAAACACACTGGCAGGCTCCCAAATAATAAGCAAATACAGAATATTCCAAGGTTGGGCTTGTGCCACCACCAGAGCAGGGACAGCCAAATCTGCAATAGAAATGTCTGCAAACTGCTGGAGGAGAAAAGCAGTGCCAAGGCAAAAAAAATTAAATAAAATCCCAGGCCCACAGGTCCCACTGCAGGGCTGTGGGTTGAGAGGTGGAAGAGATGAAGAGAGTATTCAGCTGTCTGGGGAAAAAAAAAAAAAAAAAAAAAAAGAAAAAAACCCACACCACAACAGGACTTTCCAACAAGACTTTTCAACAAATCCGTTATGTTCTGACATAAAGAAAATAAACTTAATTTTCTTCTAATATTGTTCTCAGGACAGTTGCATTTGTCAATATGTTTGTCAATGTATGTATCAATTTGTTTTTATTAATTTGCTTGTAATTCAACTTGAACTATACATCCAACATGGAAAAATTAGAAATGGAAAAATCAGAGCTTTAATAACTTACATTCAATAAAGTGAGAAAAAACAATAATCAGGAATTTAGAGGGTAATTGTGAATAACCTTAACTAAACTTAACCATGACTGCTTTTGCCTATAACAGCATTCTTCTCTGCTAGTTTTTTAGTTAACTGGTTTTCATTTACAAATTTTAAACACTGGAATAATTACCAAGGAAAAGCTTTTAGACTGACTGAACTTTCAAGTGAAAGTACAGTGAGGTAGTATTTAGTCTTTGCTCTGAAAATAGCTTTTCTGGTATAAACATTTTTATACTAATTGTGAATTCAGATTGGAAATACGTGCCATTTTAATTACGCTATAATTAAATGTGCTAAATATATGTTATAGTAAATACGCTATAACTGGGATGATATCACTCTTTTAATTATATTGATATTTGCATTTTTCTAGCACAAAAAGAGTACCCTACACACATTCCATTGTTAGATAAGTGACTCTGGTCTGATTGCAGCAAATGCAATGTTTTGTTTATAAAGCTACAAGTCATATCACTTCAGCTTTACCATGGACTAAAAGCATTCATGTGGGTGATTTTCATGGCGCACTTGGTCCATAGTAACTTGCTAAGCCATGATGATTCAGTTATGAATTTGAGCTGGAAGGGAAATGTTTCAGAGTACTTTAATAATGGTGCTGCAGCTGTGAGAATGCAAGGATAGGTTTTACATTAACAGAAATCCTAACAAAATAACACCATCATCTAAACTAGGCCTGCAGGAGAATTAAACAATGAGTTCTAAATACTGCTCACATAAAGGAGGACTGCAAAGAGAATCAGTGCTGGTTGGGATACAGCTGATGATCAGCCTGGAACACAGCACTGTTCCTTAGGGCTCACATGAATGTTCCACTTTAACTCCAAGAAAGATGAGTTTTGGTTGAGGAAAGTTCCCTCACTCAGAAATGCACTTCAGCATGTACTTGAATTTCACTAAAAGCACTAGGATTCAAGTTTGAGCTTAAAATTAAACATAGGCCTACATGTTTTCCTGCATGGGGCACACTGATTTAAAGGCTGCAAACCATGCAAGTTAACCTCTTTTGAAAGCCAGCAAGGCAGTGCTGAAGAAGGAAATAAAATTAAAACTTCAAAACCAAGGAAGTGTTTGGATCATTATGTTTCAAGTTGAAAATTGTGGACCTCAAAGTGGAGAATTAACCTGAGATAAGGCAGGAATGACAGAAACTCACTAATGTCAACAAGGGTGAATCACCTCTGGACCAGGAGGCGGGGGAGAAAGGAGTAGGATTGCCCGAAGGTAACCTAACACTGATTAGCATGGCAGAAATCACACCTCTGCAAGGGCACCACGTGATGTCAGACTGCTTTTGTGTGATGGACTAGTCACTGATCAGAGCACAAGCAGAAATGCATGGGTTATATAATTGAAAGTTGAGTAATGAACAAATTCTTGTGCAGCTACAAGCTCTCCAAAGAGGCATGCTAGCTTTGGGAAGTACGGCCTAGCACCCCTTTGTGCAGAGAAGCATTAAAGGCTGGAAGGTGGGTCTCAGCTCCATGTGCTCCTTGGCTCCTGCACTCTAAGAACAGACTTTACCCCACTCTGAGAGTCAACAAAGTGATATCACAGAGATCTGCTGCATCCCAATGAAATTATAGAAGTTGTACAAATTAATCCCAAGGTATTTTTTGATGATACAGTTTGTTTACTGCTTGTCGTGTTCTTTAACCCAAGAACTGGGTACATCTGATAAATTGTTTAATTTGGAAGAGCTGATGGAAATGGGGTCTTGCCAGTGCTCTAAGAAGCTTATTTTCCCCATTGAACCTCACATGTAAACTGTCCTGGCTATTCTAGATGTGTAAATAAATAAACATGGGAAGAGTAGCATCAGCTCCAGGAGTCTGCTCAGTCTCCCTGTTAAAGCTGTAACATACTGGGATGTGTTCACATGTAGGGTGAACACTTACAGTCAATTACACTCAATTTATTAGATTAGGTATGCAGAGGAATGGAATAATAGCGGAGTCATATGGCAGAGGAGGTTTACCATCTGCTATCTGCCGGTAGCAATGGACCAGTTCTTACTGTGGACAACAAAAAATAGGAGTAGTGAAAAAAATAAATGGAGTATACGCTTTTAAATTCCCAGATGGGAATTTGACTCCAAATTCTCAATTTGCAATCACACCCTTTTGTAAATGAACTGAATTATTTTCCAGTATTTTACAGCTGAATGGATTTGCTAGCAGGCTCTTATTAATTACATTTAATAGTCTTCTGTTAGAAGTCTGTGCAGAGTGTGCCAAAGGGTACAGGCTAAGGGAAAAGATCCAGATAATGCAATTGACAGCAGCAGAATTGTGCCGAGTTCATTTTGGCAACCATTCATGTGTATACGCTGAGAATTTTTGTATTTAAAAAATTGTATCTGTGCATGAATACTAACTGTTAAAACAGAGCTGAGGAGAGACATATGTGACAAACACTCTCAGGCATTATCATCAGGCATCTAAGCCTGAAATCTGAGGACCAAAACTATTCAGAAATTTTATTCAGCTATTATTCAACAGTGCCACCCTGAATGAGGTGAGGATCCTCAAGAACCAAAATGCCATTTCTATGCAATCACAGTACCTCATTCTTCAAAAAAGATATAATTTAGCTTGTGTAAACCTACCACAAAGCCTCATCTGCTTTTAGAAACCAGAAGTATCACCACATGCTTCCCCAATGGCCATCTGCAGTTATGCTTTATATCCACATTGTGGCTTTTTTTTTAAACTTGTGTAAATGAAATTTGCCTTCTCAAATCTCGGGCCTTTCTGCCTCTGTGCTGCAACTAGCAAAGTTTGGTTTATTTATGGAAACAATCAGTTCTGAGTAATTTTATGACAGCTTCTGAGATCTATGACATAAAATAAATATAGCATTAGTACTGCTGCTGCTGGTTTGGGAGACTGACTTTCCAGGATCAGTTGATATCCTTATTCCTGCTTTTTCTCCCTCACTTCACTGGGGATTGGTATGGGGCGGGGAGAAGTTGTTTGCAAAACGGACCTTGACCTTGTCAGCAGCAAATAATTGCTGCTGAACAAGCAAGCAAAGGCCATTTCTGGGAATTTTTTCAAGAATTTTGGATTGGGACTGTATTTGCCGTCTGCATTTGCCATTTCTTTTACTACTGTGAAAGAGCTGGCAAATTTTATTCCAAGAGCTTCTAAAGTAGATTCTCAAACTCAATCTATCTACTGATAGTTCAAGTTTGCCAACTCCTGTTTCTGACCTCCATTAAAACCCTCATGTGTTTAGAAATACAGACTCTAAAATTTTAATATTAACAGCTGAACTAACACCATCCTTACTCTTTAAAATTCTATTATTGTAAAAAAAAAAAAAAAAACCTGAAAAATGAGACTCACTATCTTAATCAAGAGATAGAATCATCTGTAAGAATGGTTTTGAAGTGAAATATTTGATAAACTGAATTTTACTAAAAGATTTTGCTTTCCCCTTGCTTTTAACTTGAGGATCTCGATCCCATCTGTAAACAAAGATAAATTAACTCCTTCAAACTAATCACAAGAGAATGAAACTCCTAGTAATATATCCACCTGCAGGTATATACGCATAAAATGTAAAGTTATCTTATTTCACATGTATTTGTGCGAGGTTTTTTTCAAATTTGTGTGTCTGTTTTTGACCATGGTATTCTAGTGTAATTTCAGAATGAAAAGTTCTTTGCTGCTGCATCAATGTCATGGGAAATTCTCAAATTGCCAGAAATATCCTTCCCTCCATTTGACCTCACCAACATGTACATTGGGACAGCTGGATGATTTTAGCATCTTTTTACCATTAAAAAAAGACTTGAATTCAGGGACTTACTGACCTAACTTGCCCATTTTTTGCTGTTTTTCCACAGAAACAAGCCTTTTATTATTATACCTAAAATTTCGGTATGGGAAATTTATGTGAGTCCTCCCTGTTCCTCTCAGGACGTGCTGGCCAGTTTAATTTCACAGATACATATAAAGGTGTCCAAGACAAAGCATGTAATTTAAGTGTTATTACGACTCTAATAATTAACTTCTGAGACTGCTGTGTGAGCTCAGACCTTACAGTACACTTGAGTTTACCTGGGAGAGAAGAGAGACAAAGGGCCGGACTCTCCGGCAGCAGGAAAAGCACCCACGTCAGTCATGCATACAACAAATATGCAGGAGTACAAGTTGCCCTGGTTCTGGTGCTCCCTGAGTGGCCTGTAGGTGTACATGATGCTCTTTCTGGTCCCAGTACACTGCCTAGAACCAGTGCCTATCAAGCAGGATTAAAGAGTGGTCTGACTTTGCTTGGTGGTTGTGGGCAGTGCTCCGGTGTCCAGGCCATAGCTCTGCCGTGGCACTTTTTGTGTGCCTCTACCCTGGAGTTCTCCAAGTGACTCTTTGGTCTTGCACAAAGTTAAGTAGAAAAAGTTTTCTAGTGGCTGTAGTATAAACTCACCAGTGTAACCTAGCTGGTAATACCTGGGATTTATGTCCTTGAACTTATTCTGATGTGGGCTGAGAAAAACAGAATGTATTATATTGTGTACGTTTATAGGCTGGTAAATCAATAAGCTGCTGAAGGGGAATCTTCCACATCATTTATAAATAGTGGTGAGAGAGGTGCTCTCAGCAGCACAGCTGTACATGCAAAGTGCCTCCATTGACTTCTGCACTGTTACACATTTTGCAGCATGATTGATTTAACCTGCCCACACCAACATTTACTGCTCTGACCAGAGACATAGCTGTTGCAAAGAAAGAACTGCCTTCCCCAATCAGCCTTTCTAATAATGAGGAAACAAAAGAAACTATGAAAATCAGAAGATATTAACATCAGCACTTCTGGTCCACACCAGACCTACACCTCCATCCAGGACCTATGCCTACATCCAGGAATGGATGCTCTCTGCTAATAGAAAAAGTTTGTTTGCACTCCTGCTCTTTCATAATATGCCAGGTTTCAGGCTCATCACAGGTCTCCTCTCCTAGCTTTGTACTTTGGTGTTGAGCACTCAAAACATTGAGTCCTGTACTCCACACTCATCTAACTTTCTGACCCTGAAATTTGTTATGATTATTATTATTATAGCCAATTATGGCCTACAGCTGAACTCGGTTGGAAAGTCATCATGGAGCTGATGCAAGAAATGAAAGGAGTCAAAAGCATGAGTGTGGGCACATATACTGCAACATTACTTCAGTACACAATTGGAGAAGAAAGTATGGGTGATCACAGATAACAAAGAAATCCTAGTCAGAATAGTGAACAAATAAATAACAAAATAATATCGGACTGGTTAAATACAAAAAGAAGTCTGAAACAATGACAATATAATCATTAATTGCTCAGATGTTTTGATGAATGAAGTAATGTTTCAATAGATGAATGATAAAAGCATTTAACTGAAGTTGTAGAAGTAGTTAACTTTCATGGAGCAATTTTTCCAAGTAAGAGGTTTTCTCTTAAGAGCTTCACCACCCTCACAGTCAAGAATTGCTTCCTACTCTCTGTCAGTTTGAAGCCACTGCCCCTTGCCCCGTCATTCCAAGCCCTTGTCTCTCTCCATCTTTNTCACCACCCTCACAGTCAAGAATTGCTTCCTACTCTCTGTCAGTTTGAAGCCACTGCCCCTTGCCCCGTCATTCCAAGCCCTTGTCTCTCTCCATCTTTCTTGTGGGCGCCCTTCAGGTGCTGGAAGACCACAATCAGCTCACCCTGAAGCCTTCTCTTTTCCAGGCTAAACAATCCCAGTTCTCTCAGTCTTGCCTCACAGGAGAGGTGCTCCATCCCTTTCCTACTCACTGATGAATATATTGAATATACAAAACAAGTTGTACTGTCAACTCAGTGAGACACATTCCTTTTTTTTGCACCCGAAGTTCAGTTGTACCTTATTCCCACTTTTCTGACACTGTANCCGGACTCTCCGGCAGCAGGAAAAGCACCCACGTCAGTCATGCATACAACAAATATGCAGGAGTACAAGTTGCCCTGGTTCTGGTGCTCCCTGAGTGGCCTGTAGGTGTACATGATGCTCTTTCTGGTCCCAGTACACTGCCTAGAACCAGTGCCTATCAAGCAGGATTAAAGAGTGGTCTGACTTTGCTTGGTGGTTGTGGGCAGTGCTCAGGTGTCCAGGCCATAGCTCTGCCGTGGCACTTTTTGTGTGCCTCTACCCTGGAGTTCTCCAAGTGACTCTTTGGTCTTGCACAAAGTTAAGTAGAAAAAGTTTTCTAGTGGCTGTAGTATAAACTCACCAGTGTAACCTAGCTGGTAATACCTGGGATTTATGTCCTTGAACTTATTCTGATGTGGGCTGAGAAAAACAGAATGTATTATATTGTGTACGTTTATAGGCTGGTAAATCAATAAGCTGCTGAAGGGGAATCTTCCACATCATTTATAAATAGTGGTGAGAGAGGTGCTCTCAGCAGCACAGCTGTACATGCAAAGTGCCTCCATTGACTTCTGCACTGTTACACATTTTGCAGCATGATTGATTTAACCTGCCCACACCAACATTTACTGCTCTGACCAGAGACATAGCTGTTGCAAAGAAAGAACTGCCTTCCCCAATCAGCCTTTCTAATAATGAGGAAACAAAAGAAACTATGAAAATCAGAAGATATTAACATCAGCACTTCTGGTCCACACCAGACCTACACCTCCATCCAGGACCTATGCCTACATCCAGGAATGGATGCTCTCTGCTAATAGAAAAAGTTTGTTTGCACTCCTGCTCTTTCATAATATGCCAGGTTTCAGGCTCATCACAGGTCTCCTCTCCTAGCTTTGTACTTTGGTGTTGAGCACTCAAAACATTGAGTCCTGTACTCCACACTCATCTAACTTTCTGACCCTGAAATTTGTTATGATTATTATTATTATAGCCAATTATGGCCTACAGCTGAACTCGGTTGGAAAGTCATCATGGAGCTGATGCAAGAAATGAAAGGAGTCAAAAGCATGAGTGTGGGCACATATACTGCAACATTACTTCAGTACACAATTGGAGAAGAAAGTATGGGTGATCACAGATAACAAAGAAATCCTAGTCAGAATAGTGAACAAATAAATAACAAAATAATATCGGACTGGTTAAATACAAAAAGAAGTCTGAAACAATGACAATATAATCATTAATTGCTCAGATGTTTTGATGAATGAAGTAATGTTTCAATAGATGAATGATAAAAGCATTTAACTGAAGTTGTAGAAGTAGTTAACTTTCATGGAGCAATTTTTCCAAGTAAGAGGTTTTCTCTTAAGAGCTTCACCACCCTCACAGTCAAGAATTGCTTCCTACTCTCTGTCAGTTTGAAGCCACTGCCCCTTGCCCCGTCATTCCAAGCCCTTGTCTCTCTCCATCTTTCTTGTGGGCTCCCTTCAGGTGCTGGAAGACCACAATCAGCTCACCCTGAAGCCTTCTCTTTTCCAGGCTAAACAATCCCAGTTCTCTCAGTCTTGCCTCACAGGAGAGGTGCTCCATCCCTTTCCTACTCACTGATGAATATATTGAATATACAAAACAAGTTGTACTGTCAACTCAGTGAGACACATTCCTTTTTTTTGCACCCGAAGTTCAGTTGTACCTTATTCCCACTTTTCTGACACTGTACAGGAAATACACTGGGCAGGTCTTAATGTCAGTCAGTAAGTTTGTATATTTTCCTAATATAAGCTGAATCAAAACATCCTTCTGGTAAGTTTGAATTAGCCAGGTCCTGGAACTCATGAAAAACAGGTGGTTTTGAGCAAAAATGAGTTTAATTGGTCGTTTCAGCAATCTCTGCCCAAACATTAGCACTCATTTCCTCATAGCAAGTCCTTTTGTAATTGAAGTTACTTTGACCATAGAGAGAAAGGTTCCTTGTTTATCTAGTGACCCAATAAACCACAACAAACAAGGAGCAAACACCACAAAATAAACACCACCGGCCACCATCTCTCCTCCAGCATTTTTTTTCCCCAACATTAAAAGACTGTTTCATGAGAAGCAAACAAGACTGTAGATTCTGCACTTAATTAAAGATGTATTTATACAAAACTGCTGTAGCACTCTCTCAATAGGTAACCCCACTACCCAGTAAAAGTCCACGTTCCTCTTGAGCTGCTTTGTGTTTTCTTTGTCCCGATCAGAACCTTTGGCTGGCAGGACTAGCACCAAGCGGAACTGCGCTTGGCTGTGTTTCATACCTGGTTCTGACTCATAAAGATTGTCTGGGAAAGTTTGTAAACATGAGAAATAGCCATTAGACACAAGGGTCGCATTACCAGTCTGACAAATCAAGGGAGTTCTTGCCGGGTTAGGATGAATAACAAAGGGCATAGAATTATATTTAGAAAGTAAATGTGTATGTATGATGAGTTACATACATTTCACAAGCAGCAAAACTGAAGTTTGTGAAAGAACCAGTTCTCACAGGACTCCACCCAGACGAAGACAGCAAATAAGCAGCAACGTATGATGAAGCAAGCAAATGAAATCAAGGCATACACACCCAGCCTCGGTTACTTCCAACATTTATGATCATACATAACCTAAATGGATTAAATAGGTTTATTGCACTGTGAAATGTGAATATAACTAATAAGACTACTTCATAATTATTTTTTGAGACAGAAGTATGTTTCAGTGCAGCAGTTTTCCACTGGGAGACAGGGGTGCATGTAGGCAGTATACTAAATCTTTGTAGAGAGACACTCCACCCATTAGGAGTGAAGTGCAAAATTTTTTATAATTTTAATTCTTTATGGCACCTCGTCCTCTCTTTCTTCCTTTGTACATTTTGATCGCCGAGCTCTCTTTCCTTTTTCACGTTTTGATTCTGTCTTCTCCTGATGTTATGCGCAGTACCGCCAGAG
>VYZR01052907.1:426-24577 GCA_013400675.1 Oxylabes madagascariensis | reverse complement strand
TTCTCTTCCTCCTCCTTTTTTTTTTTTTTTTTTTCCCCTGAACTCTACACAATGAAATGCGATTCAGAGTTCATTTTGCTAATCAGTCCTCCTTTGACCAAAAAGGGCTTTACGGAGGCTTCGCCCAGCTTAATGGTATCACATTTTAGTGAGAAACTGTTACATTCCTGACTGCCCTGCACTCTCTTTGTATTTGATTTTGCCCGGTAAAATAAATGGAATACTTAGAAAGAATAATCCCATTCAGAAAAGAAGAGAAAAAAAAAAAAAAAAAAAAAAAAAAAAAAAATTCAGCTTTTTTTTATTTGTTTGGGGTTTTTTGCATGCTTGATTCCACCTTTCCATCCATTGTATTAATTTTCTTTTACTGTTGCTGCCCTACCTTTTTTTTGTTTTTTTTAACCTTTGATTTACTTCAGGTTTGATACTACTTCCTGACTCCTGGTTTTGGTTGAAAAAAGCCCTTCTCTACGTCTCTGAAAAATCACAAAACGCTTTTTTTTTTTTTTTTTTGGTATATAAAAAAGTTACTCTGGAAGACAGCTGTAACTTTCACCTTTCATTTCTTGCTGTAGTTCATGACAGAAGTAGCTCATGCTGGAAAAGCTGCTTGAATCATTTGAGAATAATAAAAGCACTCTGGATTTTTATATGTATTTATTTATTTATCTTTTATAGCATATAGATAAAGCCTGCATTTTTACACATAATCTTTTATTTTAAATGCTGCTTTTCCCCTGCCTTTAGTCTTGTCTATAATTGTCTTTTTTGAAGACACTTGAGGGGGAGGAAGACCATTTGCATCACTGTAGCTTTTTGTCTGAATGCAGTTACACTGGCACAAGATAGTATAATTAGGCTGTCACTATAAAGTGACAAAAATATTGACTAATTCTTAGAAGAAAAAAGACTTTAAAACAGTATTTGCTGTGAACTCCTGACATACATTTGAAAATCTGAAGGAGTCTTTTTTGTAGACAGTCAATTCTTAATGTAAAAAAAACAGAAACATTTTTAATAAAAAAAATTCCTCTGCCCGCATCAGTAGTGGTAATAGCAACAAAAACCCCCCAAATATTAGAGCATTCTTCTGTTTTGAAAGTTACATTTACAAAATAAGTAGAACCACATTTTGATTAATATATCAGAGAATCTCTTTGTTTTACATGCTATATAACATTTGTGTTAGCTGTTTTGTTGGGCTTTGTTTTTTTTTGTTTTTGTGATTTTTTTCTTGGAAGAATGGGCTTCTTTTGCATTTTTAAAGGCTGCATTTTTATTATATTCTTTTTCTCTGCTTTTGCCTCTTAATTTTTCCTTAAACAGCCTCACTTGCTTTAGAGACAATTAAGAACCTGAAGACCTTCAGAAAAGGAAAGAATTCATTTTAAAATTAATTATTCTGAATATTATAATGTATATTAAAAAAAAGGTTTGCATTTCTAAGCATCCTTCCTGATCTTTCAAAACTGAAGCTGGCATCTGTGTTGGCTTGAATTTAAATGGTCCCTGCAGGCTCTTTAACTCAAAGGGCTATTTTATTCATTTGGTTGTTTCGTATTTCTTCCCGGAGGGTAACTACAAACCTAGCTCTTGTATTTGTTTACTTGCCTCACTTTGTTAAAAGATTATGTCTTCACCAGCGCTTACGAATTTATTAGTGCTTAAAATGCACTCAAATTGTCAAACAGTTTGCCTTTATCACTGTATTTCACCTGAAGCATTTTGCGCTGGGATTGTTCCCCGTGTATCCCTAACAATAAGCTCTCTGAAGGAGGAAATGCACCGAGTGAGCGGAGCAGAGGATGCAGGGAAGTGTCAAACATTATTTGTCTGGCTTTATTTGCTCCTATTAATATAGCCTTCACTTTTACTGCCTGCGGTCAGCATTTCCAAACACAAGGGATCCTAACTGGGTACCTGACCTCCGCATCTACTAAAATATGTTACTGACACTGTTTAACATGGACAAACTCATCTCCCGGGGTGTGTTTCCTCCCTAGTTGCCCCATGCCCAATCCAGCGCACTCTTCCCCAGAAGGACAGGCGACATTCCCCTGCAGAGCCCCGAGAACCTCCTCATTCCATCTGCCCCCTTCCCTCCGGCCGATTGCCACTCCTAGTGTCCAGCACTGGCCGCATGCTGGTGCCAGCAGGTTTGTGAGGGGTTGTGTGCGAACAGAACTCCCTGAGAAGACCTGAGCTAAAGAAGAGGGAGATGTGGTACAGAGTAGGACCAGGGAGGCCCGAGTGTTTGTTCAGCACCGCTGAACTGCACCTTCCGTCATCACGCCCAAAGAGAACGACCTGCAGACAGCAAAATCTGCCTCTTCTAAAATGTCTGCCTGAATTCTGCACCTGCAGTTGCAGTGTCCAGAGAGGGAGAATGGGTGAGAAACCATCACTGGAGATGTTGGCAATCCCAGGACGAGCTTTGCTCTGGCTCTTCAGCCTGCCCTCTCCTAGGGCTGCTCTCAGCCGGTGGCACAGCAGCCACCCAGGCAGCTCCTCCATCCAGGAAGTTTCACAGGGTCGTAGTGCATTTCTAAAGCCAATAAAACACGTGTCATAATCTCCTAGTCTGTGTTTCCAGCCTGACCAGCCTTTGATGTTTATCAGCTGAGTTCTGCTCAGCGTTAAAGTATTTTATAGTTTTATGCAGTGTTCTGCTCAGCATTAATTATTTGATAGTTTTATAACCATTAACAAATATAAGAGATAGCAAATATAAGAGACAAGCAATGGAAACATGAGTCAGCATCTGGCTCAACCTCTCTGACAAGAACGAAAAACACGTGAGAGTTTTTCTTTAGCTTGTTTTTTTTATTATATGTGTATCTCACCTGTGATCTTGAAGAAATAATTAGGGGGAAAAAAAAAAAAAGAAAAAAGGTTATATTTGTGCCAGTGCGGGCAGGTTTGAAGTATTTCTGGGATGAGTCTTGAACTAGATCCTGAGAAAAAAACTTTCTTTTTCATAAAGGTAACAACACTCCCTGTGGCAGCAACAGACTGTTACTGGTGTCAGAGGAGAAACTGAAGGCTGGTGAGATGAACTGCTGTGCTTGGGGCGTACATAAATATGGTAATATTCAAAACAGGCCACCCAGTTCCCATCTGTATGTGAGCAAAGAGACAGTGGAACATGACAGGGGCAGAGATACCTGAATGTGTTGGTGAGGGGAAGATTTTGTGGTCTTTACTTTAAATTCATGATGCAAAACATAAGTCCATCAAAACACCAAGGCTGTTTTGACTGTCTGAAGAGACACTAAGCATTTCTAAACTGCTCTGAGAGACTTACACCTGCAGAGTAAGGCAACTGATTTTATTAGATTTATTTTATTATTATATTTATTTGTTTTATTTTAAATAATTGTGGGTCTTCATTGGTAACGTTTTAAATTGTGAAGTGTTTGCTTCTTATGTTACAAGAAAATCTTGTGGATAAGCTGCAGCCATCATTTTTTCCCTAGTTTGGCAGACACAATCTTGTTCTCTAAATCCATATATTAACACGTCTTACTTTCAGCTTAATCAATTTGATCACAGCACATTTCCTTTTGTGTCTTTCCATTACTTCCTTTTCCCAGCATGTCATAAATACCTCTTGTTTTGCTTCTGCGTTAGTCAAGACTTGGTCTATATTTTCTTACATCCTTTCAATTTATTCACTTTCTTGGTCTCTGCCTTTTCAGATGGCATCATCTTTTATTGCACATAACACCTTTTTGCTTTCTACTTTGATTATCAAAGGACATTATTTGGTTATCAAAGTAGAAACAAAGGACACCTACCACCACCCCCCCTCAAAAAAAAAAAAAAAAAAAAAAGGAAAAAAAAAGAAAGTAAGGCCACTAAGTTAATTTATTCTACATCCTTGCTTAAAGGCTGTCTCTCCCAGGAAACATCAGTTTGCTAGTAAGTAGACAGTTATGTGTTATTACTTGTATCATAATCATCTCCTTCCATCTGCTTCATGTCCACCTTAGAGAGTCCTTTACTGGACATCGCTTAATTCTTTGCATGCATTGTCTAAATGACAACCTTTCGTTGTTTTGGTTGGTTGTTTTTTTCCCAAAAAATGGTATTCCCTATTTGCAGGGAGAAGCAGGGTCTCTACATTTCTGGTCAAGACTTATAAATGCTTTGGTTTAGTTCTGATTTGTCTGTGCTGCTAAAGGAGAATATAAATAAAATATTTGGCTTTAGGTCAGCTAAAGCAAATTATGAATATTTGTTTACAAAAAAAAAGGATAGTTTATAGAGCACTCTGCCCTGCTCACCCCACTAGGATATCCCCGCCCCAGTCTTCAGCCACTAAAAGTTACAACACACAGAAAAGTAGGAGTAAAAAGAAGGGCNTTTCCTGTCACCACTCCCACAGGGCTGTTCTCCTTCCTTCCCTTCTTGTAATTTCTGGTCACTGTTCACAGCTGATGAGCACACTTTTATCTTGCAGATTTCAAGGTGTAAACTAGAGAAGCTGCGCTGCAGGTACACTTCTGATTTGCTTTTTCTGCTATTGGAGTAGTAATCTCCAACAGAGAGAAAAGAAAGGCATTCAGAATAGTATCATCTCAAATGACAGACAAAAAAAATACCAGGAGGCTACACCCGTAAGAAGGGCCTATTATGAAATAAAGTCACACTTAAAATGAATTGTGTTTGACCTGCCGTGAGATTGCAAAGCCGGGTCAATTATCATTGGAGTAACGTTACTTTGTGGTAAAATGAAAATGCTGTATCTCCATCAAGACAATTTATCTTGAATACTTTACTTTTGTCTAGTTGGGTTCATGATGACAGATTTATTGCACACCTTTTAGAGTGCTAAAAAGGAAACATTTGCTTCAGAGAACAGAGTAGATGTTATTTAGGACATAGACCAATATTTTGTTAAGCATATGTACTGGATGAACCAGAGCCATGACTCATAACTGGAACCTTTTAGACTGCACTGTAGAACAAACAGTCAATAGTATTCATAATTTTGACAGTCTATAAATAACAGGTTTAGCTAAAATAATAGAATTGTTAAGATTGGAAAAGACCTCTAAGATCAAGTGCGGCTGCCAGCCTAATACCGCGATCACTAAACCGTCAAGTGTCCTCAAGGGTCATAACCACATTTTTTGAATACTTTCAGGAGTGGTGACTCCACCACTTCCCTGGGCAGCCTGTTCCAGTGCTTTGTGAAGAAATTTTTCCTAATGTCCAATCTAAACCTCCCCAGGTACAACTTGAGGGCAGTTCCTCTTGTGCTGTCTCCTGTTTAACCTGGGAGAAGCGGCTGATGCCCACCTGGTGCACCCTCCTGTCAGAGAGTTGTACAGAGTGATAAGGGCTCCCCTGGGCGTCCTTTTCTCCAGGCTAAATAACCCCAGCTCCCTCAGCTGCTCCTCATCAGACTTGTGCTCCAGACTCTTCCCCAGCTCTGTTCCCTTCTCTGGACATGTTCCAGGACCTCAATGCCCTTCCTGTGATGAGAGGCCCAAAACTGAACACAGGATTTGAGGTGTGGCCTCACCAGTGCCCAGCANTGTCCTGTCTCCTGTTTAACCTGGGAGAAGCGGCTGATGCCCACCTGGTGCACCCTCCTGTCAGAGAGTTGTACAGAGTGATAAGGGCTCCCCTGGGCGTCCTTTTCTCCAGGCTAAATAACCCCAGCTCCCTCAGCTGCTCCTCATCAGACTTGTGCTCCAGACTCTTCCCCAGCTCTGTTCCCTTCTCTGGACATGTGGACCTCAATGCCCTTCCTGTGATGAGAGGCCCAAAACTGAACACAGGATTTGAGGTGTGGCCTCACCAGTGCCCAGCACAGGGGAATGATGATGTTCAATTTACCTGATATAATAACCACAACCACACTATCTGCCTGACCTTCGTTTGTGGCTGTGTTGCAGCTTCCCGAGCCACCACAAGTTGCTGCCTGGGGGATGACAGGAAGCTAAACCTTGCAAGGGGACCCTCTGACCTATCTGAGCCCTGTGAGAGCTCAGCCCTTCATTCCAGAGGTGCCAGGACTGCTCCTGCAGCCTGTGCTTAGGTGAAGTAATGCTTAGGTGAAATATCAAGAGCTATCATCGAAACTGATGATATTAAAAGTTTGCTCACATGTCTGAGAGGGGAAGGTCTCAACCCTCATCTCTCCTGGTGATTCTTTTTCTCTTGCTAAATTGTGGGATTTGCCCAATCCCATCTCCCCAATGGCTGCAAGGAACTGAACACTGCCCAGGAACAAAGGAGTACCAGGGAGAAGTGAGTGCACACGGGAAGGGAAGGGCCAGGACTGGCGCTTTTCATGTCATTGCAGACACAGCATTAGTCTTTGCTACCCTGTACTGTAAACAGATCTCTGAACTTCCAGAGGGAGGTCATAAATGCATTAAATTGTCCTACAGAATGCACCTTACATGCTCCTATAACTTTTCCTGTACTTCACTGTTTCCTGTATGATGGGGTTAAAACAAAGTGTTTTGGCAACTATAGGCTATTGATTTTAGTTTTTCATACTGTCCCTTTCAGACAAGCAAATATTTAATCATGCAATTATTCAGATGAAGCAAACTGAGAACAGAGAGATGAAGCAAATTGTCCAGAGATTTCAACAAAGAGCAAAACTAAGACTCTGGCTGTCCTGCCTCTCCACTCTCCTCTCCATGTCAGACCATTTAGCTTTGAGCTCCTGAATACATTTTGCTCATCCTTCTGGAGCATTTCACTAATTGATGAAACATTAAAATATAATTCAGGATGACATTCAGCACAGAAATCTGACTTAACAAGAGGCGATAAGATGAAAGCATGGAAAAATGGGGAAAAATGCTTTCAGAAAAAACCCTCAAGTACATAATTTGAAAAGCAGTTTTATTTTTTGGTAGAGGACTACTCACAGAATGTCCCCAGATACACCAGAATTCTGCTGCACACAATAAGCAGTGACATTGTTGTAGTTTGCCATTAGGTTAACAGTGCTAGACTTCCAGCTAGGTGCTACTTCCCCTGGGCAAACACTTTCCACAGGCTCTCGGGAGAGACATTTTAAACAGGTTTCATTGTAAACAGTTACGCAAGACTTTACAATGGTTGTTGGTCGTAAAATATGTGTTCTGTGCACTGTCAGCATTTTTTTCTGGGGTTAATGTAATTACAAAGCACTGTTGAAACCAACCCAACCTGTTTATACAGTAGGAAGGGAAATTACATAACCCTACCTGAAAAACTAAAAAAAAACAACCACAAAAACCAACCTGCCAAAAAAAAACCAAAAAACAAAACAAAACAAAACAAAAACAAACAAACAAACAAACAAACAAACAAAAAACCACAAAAAAAAAACAAAACAAAAAACCCAACAAAAACCAAGTGAGATTTTCATAATGATGTGATGCTAAAAGATCCAGCAACTAAAAATGCATCCAAGTCGACCTGAAACACAAACTAGAACTCACCCTTACAACAGGACACTGTTTAAATGCAGTGGCCAGGGAATGAAAATCTCCACAGAGGACACCTGCATGTATGAGAGGGGAGGGCTTCTCTTTGAGTCAGCGAGCAACACCCACTGCTGTCTCAAGCAGCTGCATCATACACTCCCTTCCAGAAACTGGTGAAGTTCTGCACTGAAAGTTGTTCCACCTTTACTTTTACCTCCATGGGGGAAGGATCATTCAACCAGAAACATCACCCTGGAAAAAAACGTTTGTGTTTCCTGTGCCAAGGTCTCTGCCGTACCTAGCGGGGTGTGGCTGCAATGTGGGAAGCAATGAAGGGCAAAAGGTGGTTTCTGTCACACTTGTCAGTGCAGCAGTAAAGGGGACCTGCTCCCAGGGCATGTGACCAGTACCCAGGGTACAGGAAAGGGAGGAGGAAGTGGCATCCACCTCAGAATGGGCTAGGAAAATTATGTAGTACAGCCAACCAAAAACTTATGAGTAAAATCCTTTTCCACATATCCCCAAATACTTAGGCTGAATTAAAACAAACAAAAAAAAATCTTCTTGAAACAAATGAAGTTAAGACTATTTTTATTTGGGCTGTTTTTGTGATTTCTGCAGGTCTTCTTCCCAGTCTATCAGCTGCAAACAGGTTCTGATATTTTTTCATTTTTAATAAAATATCTTTTTCATGACAGTAGAAGCTGACACTTTAGAAGACTGAGCAGCACAAAGCTTCAATCAAATTGGAGAAATTATCATTCTGCAACAACCTCATGTGTAGTGACAACAGGTATTCAGTGGAAGCACTGTCAGAATTTCTGAACTGTGGGCCCCAACACACAGATCCTCTGTGTTATTTAACTGTTTTGTTGGCAACAAGAGCAGGTAACACTGAGCTACCTTTAAGGAGCTTGGCTGTAAGAGCCGTTCCAGTTGCCCTAAAACACCTAAGCTCCTGTGCAAGCAGATTTTACAGCCCTGAGCTATCCATCTAGGCTTTCCCAGGAAAGGGGAGTGCCAGACATCTATGCCAGAAACATGCCAGAAAGCAGCCAGCTGAGCACAGAGTGTCTCACTCTGTTCAAGAGTGAGAGGTGAAGTGTGAGACAAGGAGTGAAGGCATCTCAGCTACTGACTCCACAGAAGAGCTGACAGACCTGAAATGGCACCTTCCTGCCTGTTCTTGATCTCTCTTCATACGCTTGCTGCAGGCTTCATAAGAAAGGGTAGTTTCCACAGGTTACAGAGAACCCTGCCTCAGAGGTTCTGGGATTTCATCCCAGGAAAGGGCTTTGAGTAGCTTGCTAGTGACCAGGCAATGTCAGCAGTACCAGCCAGGAGAAACCTGGCTGCCTACTAGGACTGTGGCAGCTGAGTAGCAGTTCAGGAAATGTCAAGGGAGTCTTAAGTGGTAGGTGCAGACACCAGAGAGACTGGTGAGTGCTAAAGCACCATTTTCAAATGCCTTGCACAGATAAAATAACCTGGAAGTTTATAATGCGGTCCAAGCTACCATCAGCTACTAGTTCTGCACTATTAAAACTGGCCTAAGTAGGATTAAGTGGGAAAGCCCATTGCTTCTGGCATACCTGTGATTAACTTTCCGTTCAATTGTACTCTCCAAAGAGCTCCTTCCAGTATCTGAAGAGACCTATAGGGAAGATGGAGAGGGACTTTTCATCAGGAAATATAGTGATAGGACAAAGAGTAATGGGTTCAAACTGAAAATCTTCAGCTCAGCTGCTAATGATGCATTTCCTCATCACTTCTGCAAATCACATATTTGTTTCCTTTTAAGGAGAATGTCCTTCAATCATCCCTGTGGTGAATATAAGCTCAGAAAAACAGTTTGCAAGAGTATAGGTCTGTATTGTCTATTGTTCCAGCCAACAGACACTGCACTTTTACTGCCATCTGCATGGACAATGAAAATTCAAATACACATAAATTTGAATACAAATATATAACTAAGAAAAGACAATACTCATATTTCTATAAAGATGAATCACATGATGTACTCCTCTTCTGGACTTCAAACAAAGCAAATCTATTTTATATTACATGCATTTTGCTTCCTTTTCACAGCAAAAATATGAAGCTTTAAGCCTGGGTTAACTGTAACCACCATTGGTAGGGGACGGCTTTTCCTTCTTTCTCCTTTCTGTTTCAAAATGATGCAAACATCCAAGTAACCGCTGAGAGAAAATTATTCGAGACAAATTATTTTTCTAAGCTTTAATATTACATAGAGACAAAGGTGTAAATCGCTGCCCTCTTAAAACGTCTTTGCTAAAAATTGTCTCTCCAAAAAGAGGAGCACGGCAAGGTGTGAATTTTACCCTGAGTGCAACTGTCACTTGACTGAGGTGCTAAATGGGAAAGCTGTTATTTTAACTAGAAAGGAGACTGGCCCTCAAAAACATTAACTTGAATTAAAGATAATTAAACCTTAGCTATGGTTGGATAATTTTTCCTTTACTCTTTATTTTCCACAGTAATGGACTGTGTTTAGTTATCACTATAAAAAGGCCATAAGTGCATGAAAGCTCAGTTGGAAACAGCCCAAGGCTGCTAAAGGAAAGGCAAACCCTGGTCACGGTGCATTGCCGGGGGAAGCTGAGGTGAGGACGGGGGTGGTGATCCTTCACTGGACCTGTCCCGATGGGGAGGTTGGAAAGCTGCTCTCAGGACACTGCTCCGGGTTCTGCTGGCTGGGACAGAACACGAGAGATGCACTCTGCGCTTTATGATCAAATACTCAGTGCTCTGTAACTTTGCCTTCCCAAATCCTTTGCTGTAACCATCCCGAGTTGATGAGAACTTAATGTAGACTATCTCTTGACTCTGGCAGCTATTTTCAGCACATAAGCCTGACTTGCCCCGGGCTGGTTTAACGAATGCTGATAAGGACAGTTAGTGCCAAAAAGCTTAGTAGGACAAGTGCCCGTTCCTCGCATCGGGCACAAATGCCAGTATAAGCAATGACAAAATTTATTTTGGAAAAAATGTCTGCACAAGTTAGACCTTCCCGTTCCCACAACTCTAGATATGGTGCCAACTTAAACTGATCCTACTCGACTCTGAGTCCTTCCCTTTTCCTGCCTGCCACCCAGCCACTCCTTTTTTTTTTTAATGCTAGCTGGCACGCAGGCAAATAACCAGGAAAACACCTTAGGGAGCTCAGCTGTCTGAAAACAAAAGGTCTTCATCTTTGGGCAGCCTGGCTTCCCAAACTATCTTATTCACGGGCGTCCTGAGCTCCAGTGCCAGCACAAGTGCACACATGGGAGTCTGGGTCCTGGGGGAGAGCAGGACTGTGGCACCTCCAGTTTAAATGAACAACCTCCAGGTGGGTTCACGCTGAACACCAACAGCCTGCAACAGAAATGATTCTGTCCTCCTACCTCAATTCCCCCACTATCGCCAAACACTCCCTCATGGCTGACTCAGTCCTGGATTACAGAGTAAAGCTGATCCATCCCTTTTCCAGATGAATATGTGTCCCAGAAATAAATGCAATGACTCCCTCCTACAACTAGAAATCCAGACCCAAAGTCCCAAGGGTACTGTTTTCTCCTTCTCTTATTTTTCTTCCCTATTTTTTTTCCTCTTGTCCTTCTTGAGAGATGTTGCTATACACTTTAGGAACTATATGGTCCTTTGGGGAATTTTGTCTGAGGTATTGCAATGGCTGATGACAGCAGCTTCTCCTGTACAGGACAGAAACTGAAACAGAAAACAAGCCTGTTTTCTTTGTATGGCACAGGCATGTCCTGTGTGACCTGTGTAACACAAGCATGGATGTGGAACGATGACAGGAAAGGATTGCCTCCACACGCTGAGTCGTGCCGGGAAAAGAGAGACTTTATTTACATCTTTCACATTTTATAGAACTCCAAAGGGATCCATGGATTGGACGTCAGAGTCACCACCTCTCTCGCCTACTAGCCAGGTCAACGGTCAGTCAACTCTCTTCTCCTCCATGAAAACAAACCATTTGTTGATACTTAAAATGTGAGAAAGATCTTGATAAGTATACAAAACATTTCTCCTCAGAAGGCTACGAGGACACATGGATGATTTCCATTTCACTGCTTCTGTATGTCAAGCCTGGGAGTAACTTCATTTGGTGCTGTTTCACCCATCCCCTCAAGAAAGTAAACATAGCAATTTCACTTCATGGAAGGTCAGGCAGATAAGGAATAATATAAAATTTAGAGAAGATTATATTGATTTTACATTTTATTTCAAGCTATCTGTAAGTTCAGGCTGAGGCTGATGTAGGGGTAGTAATGAAAGGTTCTTTTAACATTAGACACATGAGATGGATTTTTTATATTTGACATAGAACATAAGATTATTGAGCATGGGACAGCATTTTCCCTAAGAGAGATGAGAAATAATTTTCTATTTGCATATTGTGTGTGGGTCTGGACTGCAGACCTCTGCTCTGGTGGATGTATTTTCCTTTTTGACTGGATTCTGCCTTCATCCTGAAGCCTTGTTTGGGCTTGATCCAAAATGCTGGCATGAGCAGAAATCCGTTCAAAAAGTTTTGAACCTGACCTCTTCTTTTGTGAGTGGTCATTTTCATAGTTATCTCTTTCTCTCATTGTGTTCAGTGTTCCAGGAAGTATAGGTCACTAAAAATCTACAGAATGGCACGTCCTCTAATAAACCTGCTACTTTTATGTCTTTTCAGCTGGACCAATGTTTGCAGTGGGGAAGCAGATATTTTTTTGTTTTTCTTTTTAAAAATAATTATTAAACCCTGTACTGCAGGAGTGTGAACTTGACTGCATCAGTGTTGCTTTTGATTTAAATAAGACCAGGAATAGGTCTGTCTAGGTTAGTCAAAATGTGGAGCTCCTGTTTTCTAGATGCAATACAGTATTAATTTTAATTACTAGCTAGGATTTCTTTCAAGGGAGGGTGAGCATCTCCATTCTAATGACGAATCATTTTCTCTTTCTGTAATGGCTGTGATTGCCTCATTATACTTTCCATAGTATATAATTTCTGTGTTGACACAAGTGGATGTACAGCAAAAAACCTCACTCATCCAGTCAGCCTGGGATACTCAACTCAGATTACCCTTTAAAGTCTTCAGCACATATAAAAAAACAGAGGAGTGCAAACCTTAATACCCCTACTTTGAGGTTCACGTTCCTTTAGCTTCAGATGACATGAATATTTTCTTTCCCTCACAGAAAGAAAAGACAGTTCTGTTCTGTCATTAAATAAAATGCCTGAAACCTCCAAAATTGAAATTCTGTGCTTTACATATAGTATCCAGCATCTTATTGGGTATATTTGTTTTTAAAAGGAGATCTAATAGACACTGTGAGTTGTCATGTCCTTACAAGATGTAAGCACTACTTATCTGAACCTTCCTGGAAAATGACAATGCATTTGGCCTACTTATCAAAAAACTAATTCTGAGCTGGCAGGTAAAAGCTGCTGCTTTACTCAGAGTAACCAACCATTTTGAAAGACTTCAGTGCATGTTCATACATTCGTAATTCCAGCAGAAATGGAGACACTGCCGATTTCAGCACTAGAAACCCTTTACTGAATGAAAGGTGTAGCACCTCCTTTTTAGCTAAGTGCTTCTGAAACAAGCCCTGTATATACTCACTTAATCCAATGCTTTTGACAAGGGCAGAAAATTTGGTTTTTAAACTCTCGCCCGATACATACAGAAGGTAATCATATAAAAATGTATCTGAACTTTATGTATTACGGGCATCACAGAAAAATAACGAATGGTAACACTTTCAAAATTTGTTTGGAATGCAAATCTGGATTGCACAGCTTTTATGTAAATATTTGGTTATGGGGACATTTTCCCAATAGAGACAGAGCTGTGGACATAACAAAGGGCACGGTACCAATACTACTTAACCCTTTACAAGTGCCAGAAGCACGTTTACATCTAACAGCTTCGCTATTGCAGTATGTTGTAACACACGCATGACAATAAATTAATGGAAAGTAAACCTTATCAAGTGCACTTTGTCTTCTGATAAACGTATCTGATAGTTTTGCTGTACGCGAAGCACGAACCGGGTTTTCCTGGAACCGGCGAAGGCTGCTATTTTGGACACCGTGCTACAGAACCGAAGTCCGACCTGCGCCCTTCCGCACGCGCTCTCGTCTCCCTTTTGTCTCCCGAGCTCGTTTTCCGCAATTCCAGATCTTTCACTGGCGAGACGTGTGCGCCGCACAAGGAGCGCACACGGCGCCGCCGCCGCGTTGCTATGGGGACCGCGGCACGTCTGCTCGGCGCTCGCAGCCATCGCAGGGGACGAGCGCTCCCGACGGGAGCGGAGCGCTGCCCGCCGCACCCCGCCATCCCCCGGCTACCNGGAGGAGAGGGAGGAGAGGGAGGGGAGGGCGGCGGCTCTGTGGGAATGGGAGAAAGCGCGGCAGGCTGAGGGGGGTGAGGGGGCTGCTGCCCTCCGGTGCCCGCCCCGGGGCTGGGGTGCGCCGCGCCTCCGCCCGTGCGTGTGTGGGGTCCCCGCCGTGTGTGTGGGCGTGGGGGGGGTCCCCGCCGTGTGTCTGTGGGTGGGTGTGTGAGAGTGTGCGCGGCTCGGCCGTGTGCGGGTCTCCATCGCTCGTGTGTTCCCCGGCCCCGCCGGCCCCTCTGCCCTGCCCGCCCTCAGCCCGGGCGGGCGCTGGCGGTGCGGCCGCGCCGCGGAGCCGACCTGCGCTTTGTTCGCCCTCAGCGCCGCTGCCGAGCTCTATCTGCCGCTTCCCCCGCCGCCCTCCCGGGCCGCTGTGCCCGCCCGCTGTCTCCCGAACGGAGCGGCTCCCGCGGCGAAGCCGGGGAAAACCGACGTGGAAAGAGCAAAAGGAAAAAAAAAAATAAAAAAAATTCAAATTCAAATCCCAGCCCTGCGTGTGTAGCACCTGCAGCATCCAGGCTGGCTCTGCTTTTGAGGGGGTGGAAGGGGCCGGGCGGCTCCCGGAGAGCCCTCGGAACCCGGTTGTCCAGACCCGATGGCCGCGGTCGAGCCCTGCGGAGGAAACGTGGGAGGATTTGAGGGTGGGAGGAAAGGAGCTGAATTAGATGGACCTAAACGCATTTGTTTTTCGTGATGAAAGAAAACAAAGGAGTAGATAGTCTCAAACAAAAAAAGCAATCAACCATACCCAGAACCCACAGATACCAAATAAAACGTGCCCGGGCTGCTAAAAAGTAGGCAGATGTTTTTCGTCTCCCATACTAGATGTTATTAGGTTCCTGTAGTGAACTTGGCTGCCATATCAATGTTTCCTAAACATATCTCTAAAATAAAAGGAAGTTTTCACTGAAGTTGACCCCCGCTTATGTGAAACTATAAAAGGTGACAAAACACCTATGGAGGGAGGTTCAGGTTCACAGTAAACTGTGTATCAGTCGTGTCAGGAGATCAGGTTTTATTTCCTATTGAAATGTTAATGCCTGTGTTGAAGTCACTGCTGTTTTGGGAAATTACTCATGGGATCAAAATTCTGTGTCTGTAATGGAATGGTGAACTCTGATCTCCTGAATGAAATGGAATAGGTAGTTCTGCATTAAATGTGTTTCCTGAAGCAGAGTTAGAAACAAGGTAGATGCTATGTAAGAACTGTGAGTTACTAGTGTTTAGTTCACAAGGTTAGTCATCACGATTTATTTTGAAATGCTTCATGTAACAAAAACTGTGAAAAGAACTTGTTGTGAGTAGAATTATATGTACTGCATTTGCACTGCTAGGTTATCAAAGGCTATGATTATAAAAAATATAGGAACAATTAATATATGAGAATTTTACACTTTATATGATATAAAGTGTAAAATTCTGTTCAATCCAGAACAGAATTTTACACTTTAGTTCTGCTGGAGGATACAGGTGTCTTCAGGCCTCAGTGTGAAATTGGATGACTTTGTATATAAAGAAATATTCCTAATAAAAACATACATTCCTCTTTCATACAGTTACTTGAGTGACTGTACCCTAAAACATAAATTTCACAATCCTCTGAAGGAAATCATTGATTAGTCTGTGTATCATAGGAGTTGATATGTCCTCTGAGCTAGCTTGTGTTTTTTTCCATCAGACTGAGTTACTGTTTCTGGGTCTGTGCTGCAGATAGACATTATTTCCTTCACTGAAGGAACAGATGTCAGTAAGTTGCTGTTCTCCATATGGACCAAACTTAGAGGAAGCTATTTTTTGTGCAGTTGAGTGAAAGCTGTTGTCAGTGAAGCATTGTCTAGGTGCTGAAGTTACTTGAATTTGTGGTGGCTGTGGTTTAACCCTAGTGAGAAACTAAGGACCACCTACGTGGTCACTTGTTCCCCTTGTGTTGAGATGAGGGAGAGAATTGGAAGGGTACAAGTGAGAAAATGTGTGGGTAGAGATGAAGACAGTTTAATGGGGAAAGCAAAATCCCTGCATGCAAGCAAAGCGAAAGAAAGAAAGAATTCTTTCACCACTACCCATGGGCAGGGAGATGCTCAGCCCTCCCCAGGAAAGCTGAGCTGTCACACGGAAGGGTGAGGTGGCAAGAGAAACATTGTCACTCTGAACATCCCCACTTCCTTCTGCACGCAGCTGTGTTCGGTGATCATGACATCATGTGGTGTGGCACTGTCTCCCTGGTTAAACAGTGCTGGGGAAAGAATATAGTTCCATTTGGTGCAAATTCAAATTTGTGTAGGGTTTTAGGTGACTAAGAATAACGATGGGTGCAGAACTTGTGACCCCAATTAAACAAATATGATAGTAATTTACAGCTTTTATACTTCTGAAAATGTGTAACGTCAGAACACAAATTTTCAATAATTGAGATGTTAACATAGCCAGATTATACCTATACAAAGATAAAGATACTACATGCATAGTGACCCACTTAACCTTTGGAAGAAGGTTTTACAAAACAGTAATTCTGTGCATGTAAATGCCCCAACTGAGGATGAGTTTGAGTAGAGTGTTAAGGTAAATAATTGGGCAGGAACTTCTTTCGTCTGTAGTGGTATCTTTTCTTGCTGCTGTCATAGTGGGTTTTGCATGCATTTTGTTTTTTTGTTTGCAATGGTAATAGTTGGTAACTTTGTACTCTGTTGAAATTCTGCAGTGTGTGATGCTTTATTAATAGAATTGTAAACTCAAAATGAAAGTTCTGGTAAACTCTAGGAAAATCTGTGGTTATTGCCCTGCTGTTAGACTTGCAAAAGTAATTCCAATGTTGTCCATGCAGGAGTAGAACCTAATGCATGGCAAGTCAGCATTTGGTGGTTAATACACTTCGCCAAATAAGTATAATAAGGAACTTAAGCCTGTTCATGTTTGTATGCATGCAATAGGATCTTGCAGAAGCTTAAATTATAAAGTGTGATTACCGCAGGAGTTTAATGATCATTCCTATCCCAGTCTTTTAATTGCTAAACCTGGTACACTTCATCTGTTGGCAGTAATTGTAACAAGATGCAGGGTTCAAGTTCTTCTGAAGTGTCCATTGGCGTGAGAAGTTACCTGAAATTCAGGACCGTTTCCTGGATTTTAGGGTTTTAAGAAGTATGAAAGTCTTTAACCAGAAATTACCTAATCGACTGTTAGTCAACTGCTGTGACATCGACCGTGACATTTGAATTAGTGATTTTGCCTCGGCTAATCTGTGTTTCCCAGAAGGTATTTTATGTGTTGAGCATGCTGCTGCAGAGATTATTATAGCTCGTCACTTTGGTCTCCTCTGACTGCCCCCTGTGTTGCATCAAACTTCAGCTGCCTCTGTCTTCACTTCCAGTTGTTGCCTCTTCCACAGCCAAGCCCACTTAACAGACAGATGAAACTGAAACCACCCCTCCTGAGTGTCTGGTTGAGCTTCTATTGCTGCTTTACAAAAAATACATGTGCTCATGTGTTTTTGTATGAGCACATGTATGCTTTGCTACTGATTCCATTCACACTTCAGGAAAGTCATCTTGAATATCTTTAAATCTGCCTCAGTATTGGAGTGTATTAAAACTCTTTGCCACAGTGCCTGCGGAGATTTGTACAGATTAGGAAGCTTGTTTTTGGGGCTGGTTTTGTTTCAACATACTTCCACTTCCAATTTAATCTATTGTTGCTTGCATACTTTCGTAAGCTCGTACTGACAATGATCGTTTTTGGTCTTGTTGCAAGTTCTGGTTGGTTTCTTGAAACTTCTGGATACTGTGTGAAACATTATAAATTTGGAGAAATTTTAACAACTGTGTGGCTCACCGGCATGGAAGAATGTATGTGTCCCCACCCCCTCTACTGCAACAATTTAGTCACACTTTATTTTTTTCTATTAATTTCTTTTTCCCCTTCCCTTTTTAGGAAATTCCTCTTTTACTTCTTTGCACCTTTCAGGAGATGGCTCAGAGAAAAGCCTCTTCAGCCAATTGCCACGGGAGTAAGTGGCAGGGAAGTCGCAGTTCTGTGTAAACCTGTTTCACTAGCAGCTGCAATATAAGCAGCCCCTGCATCCTAGCTGGTGCTTTTCTTTCCTGCAGTTGTAAATGGGTCTCAGTCGCTGAAAAATTCAATTTTTTAACTGGTTAGATCACATGATTTGAAACAAGAAAGTGTTTTGCCATCAATTTCTCCTGGTACACGGCGGGAACGAGTGACAGGAAGGATGGCAGAAGAGCATTAGGAGGAAAACTTGTTCAGTTTGATCAGTACTTTCCCAAAGTAGGGAAACATCTGTAAAACCTTGGCCTGGAGTGAGCTTAGTTGAGGAGTAAGACTACATGGCTAAATCAGGCAATCAGTCGAATGTCTAGATGTCACCTCAAAGATTATTTTTTCATCTCATTTGAGGTTGTACCTGGCATTCATCTGGCTCCATGGTGAGCTAGTTCAGAGAGTTTAAAAAGTTATAAAAAGAATAAATTTTTGGGAGGTCAGTTTTCTGCCTGTTCCTTTTCCTAATCTGACTCAATGAGTTCAAGTCTGACTTATAGCAAGGCGGTGTCAGCTGGAACCTCAAATGCACATGGCTGGAATATATTATTGCTATTGTTTATTTTATTAATTTATTTAAATGTCACCTACTCACTGCTCATGTGTCCAAAATATGATAAAGAGGCAAGATTTGGAGCTTTATTGGTTTTACACTGGAGCCATTCACTGCTACTCTGATGTCCTTTAGCTGCTGTCAAGAAGCTTCTGAGGTACTTGATATTGCAAGTTTTGTAGTTGCACTTGCTGCTACATTTTTGAACAGATTTGTTTTTCATGCCCTACAGCTAAAGCCTATATGCTGAGTATGCTGAAAAATGATTAGTCAACAAGAATATTTGGTGTGTTGGAGGGCAGGATGAGGCAGAATTTGATACATTCTCAAGGGTTTGAAGTTGTGGAGAATTAGTTTGCATTAGGAAGTTTCCTGTATTCACTTATCCTGCATCTTCAGTTCTTCATTCCAGGTGTATTAACAGTATAAGCTACAAGGAATATTTAATCTCAGTTGTTTTAAGACATATAAAAATTAATGTGTATATATAAATATATATATTTAATGTCTCCCTAAATTTTTAAATTATTAGTTAACTTTGTGGCTAATTAGGGTGGATATTCTTTGAGCTTATTCCTTTCTGTCTGTTACATGGTGGGAGTGGGGCAGGAAGAGAAGCATGAGCAGGCAGACAAGACATTTTTCTCTGTCATTGCGATGCTTCGCCTTTATATTTAAAAAAAACCCAACAAAACGGCAACAAGAAAAGAGCCCCAAATCTGCTCTGTGCTACTGAACCAAATAGTTGTCAATCTTAACTCAAAACTTGCATGCACTGGGGCAAAAAGCATTGCTTGTTCAGTAGCTCGGAAGAGCCCCAGCCTCTTTACTCAAGTGAAAATAATATGGCTGCTCAGTTAAGTGTTGGATTGTGGTGAACTCCCTGATGCATTGACTGACAGATGTGCCCAGCGCATTCACGCTGCCAGCGAGCTGTTCATTCAGCTCCCTTTTAAATGCCATCAAATTGGCAGGAAAAAGATCGAATCACGCGGCTTGATTGCTTAGTGACTGTGTAAGCTCCGATATCCGTCCGTAATGGGAAAGTGACTCGCAGAGCTAAAGGCAAAACAACCTGTGCAGCTGGTGTAGACTCGGTAGAGGAAGGGCACGATTTTGTGTGAGTAAGTCATGCCAGGATTTCAGCTCCTTTTTCTGTGTTCACTGAACACAGCGGTTGTAGTGGTTGGCCTTCATTTCATTGTACACTTCTCGGTGCTGTTTCTGGATGGTTCCTTAGAGGCTCTGAAGGTGCAGCGTCACATTACACCTGCCCCCATTACGGGTGCGATGCGGTTACATCTGGCAGCTTCGTGTCTGCTGTGGCTGCTGCCCCTTCCAGCGGTGCCATTGGATTCCTTCTCCCCTCCCTTGTGTCAGAGCAGCCTCGTGCAGCTGCTGCCACAGAAAACTTGGAACCCATTGTGATCTTCTGTAGATACTGCGCTAAACGCTACTGCTCTGCTCCAAACCAATCTTAATCGCAGTTTGTGTTACACCATCCCCTCCCCCTTTCGGTTGCCTCCCGAAAGCTTATCCCTCCCTTCAGTAAGGAGATCTGAATGCCCCCTCTCTCCCCTTGATAAGCACGTCCCTCTCAGGAAGGTCATCAGCCAGCAGTTGCTAGGAGACAGACGGGCTGGTGGCTTTGGGTTTAGCGACCCAAAAGCTCCAAGAATGTGCTGAACGAGCGAGGAGCGCAAGGATAGTTGTAAAAGGAAAGGGATGTTGGAGGGAATGTGAAGGCAAAAGGTGTGTTGAGGAAAAAACGTAGTTGGGGGTAAATAAGAAAAAAGATAATTAAAGTTTTAGCCTGTGGTTTTTATGTTTTCATAGCTGCATAACTGTTTCAGCTGATCTCAATGAGTTGTGGTCGGGAGTGAAATCAAGTTCGTGCTATGTATTTGCAGAGTTGGGGTTATTGGTAGTTGTGTTTATATGAGCCTTAAAGTTAAGATTTTTTTTTAATAGATTGGGAGGGTCTGTAACTTGTAGCTTAATTGTGCTGTGCCTTTTAGATGGGGGCAGGGGTGTGCTACACGAATTGGAGCTATTTATTAATTTAATGCTGTCTGAAGACATCCAGACAGAAAGAATTTTTTTTTTTTAATCTTTGAAGAAGTGTGTGTAACCAATTTCCTGGGTTGTGGTGTTGTGTGTTTTTTGTTTTNTTTTTTTTTTTTTTTTTTTTTTTAACGTGATTTGACGGAGGATTTGTGGATTCAAGTAAATGTGCCTCAGAAAAGTGGTGCTTCTCCCTCACCCTGCTCAGAAGAAGTAAAATTTGGAAATACGAGCCCACTGTTTTGAGACCCAGCAGCAGAGTTGACTATCCAGGTGGTAGAAGTTTCCCAGGCTTATTCTTACATGTAGGGGGATTTTTAAAACAGCCCTGCTGTTTAATCAGCCTTCTTGTTGTAGCTTATGGCAAAAACGTATTTCATGCATGTAAGTCTTTTATCTGCACCAATCTGTGGAAAAAATGTTCTGAAAACTGGGAGTTTGGCCACTCAGCCTCTTTTGAGATATTGGTGAGGTAGCTGAGATGAAATGTGCAAGAGAGGGTTTTAAAATCTTGCCCCTAGTAACATTAAGCTCTTTTCTACAAAAATTGCTGTGTGGGTTTAGTTTCCTGAACTGTTGTTGTATTTAGTCGGGGACTAAATGAACTAGGAAGGAGGAGATTGTGGAGCCAAGTCTCTCCTCGGTGAGTGCTTTTATTCCTGAGCCATCTTTACTTTCTCTGGCTCCATAATCTGTGTCTTTTCTGCGCAGTGGGAGAGTTTCACTAAGATCTGTGACTCCAGTTTAGAGACCGCTGACCTGGGAGGTCTGAAATGCAGGTGTGAACATCTTTCGTCTTAATTTTTCTGTCTTTGAGGATTAACCAGTGTTCTGCCTAGTGGACTTAAAGTAGTGTAGAAAGGCAAGTTTTTATCTTCGCTCTAACCTTTTTGCATTGGGCCTTTTTGAAGTTTAAGTAGAAAAGTACTTGGTACATTAATGTCACTAGCCCTGGAAATGGTAGGTTTAAGTAAGCTTGTTCCCTTTGCTAAAATATTTTTTGGGTATTTTTACCACTACAGTGAACTGTGCTTATCTCTGAAATTTGTATCACTGCATTGTGTGATAACAACACTTGGGGTGTGAAGCATGGAAAAAATGTGGTCTGTGGAGCACGTTAAACAGTAACTGTTTAACACTTGATATTAGCAGGACAGTGCTTTCTTTGTCAGGAAAAGCTTTGTGATTTGCCTTTATCAGCATGGGGTTATCCTTTAAACTGAATTCTTTGTGGAGTTCTAAAATTAGAATGGTCTAAAACCGAACCTTTTTAGATATGTGGATTCAGATGCAGTAATGCTGTGTGACTTTTTCTTCTCTTGTTTTATTTACTGCTGCATTATTATCTTTTGTTAGTTCCTGACCAGTTGCTTGCTTGGTCCTGTCCTTCATCTCTTGTTTGTTTTACCTCCGTTGAGGTTACTGTGAAGCCTGAGTCTTCTTTGATACCTACATACCTGGCTAAATTAATAGGATGTGTATTGAGCTAATATGTGTTTTGGAATCTGTCGTGGAACATTTTTGAGTTTCATTCTCGCATCAAAAATCCCCAAGTCTATTGAATTTGCCTTCTAAAGGGGAGACTATTAATTTTTTTTATCCTTCTATTAAACTTCATTTTTATTGACTTTGTTCCTTTAATGTTTAGTAAGTTAAAGGATACTGTTTAGGGGCTGTTCTTTGTGTGCAGAGTTTTTGACATGTAGAGTTAGAGTCAGCAAAGCCTCATAGTGTTTTGGGCCCAAACCTCTGAAAGCTGTAACTGTGCTGGGTAGATGTAGAAACTGAGAATCCAAATCTGAAGCTGAGCCTTTTTTTTTTTTCTCCTTTTGGGGAGAGATCTCACTGTTAAATTTAGGATGTGGTTTTGTTTTTCACTTGTGATAAACTGTGGCAAAACAGCGTGACTGCAGCTTTGTGGCCATCTCAGCTGTGCTGATGTGACTCAGCTTCTGAGTGCTGCAAAACCCACTAAAATAAGTAATGCCAAATATTTGTTTCCCTTTGTTCCTTTGTGAAGGCAGCTTTTTAATCCTGTTACTTGATCAGCAGGACCCTGCCTTGCAGGCATTGCCTTTGGCTGCTGAGGATGCTGATGTTTGGTATTGTGAGGAGGCAGGAGATGATTGTGGGATGGTGGCAGCTTGTGGGGATTTCAGCCTTGGAGACCTGTGTCTGTGTTAGATTGCGCCATTAAACACCGGGAAATCTCAGCCGGGCTCCTCCGTGTTTACCTTCCTCCCTGCATACTCCCTGCTTGCTAAGGGTGTAAACTTGGCTCACTCGCTCCTGCAGGGCCTGAGTTCAGAAGTGCAGGTTTGAATGAAATAAGATGTTGTAGAACTTCTGTCCCAGAAAGGTGGGAAAGGGGAGAGTTGGGCAACTTTGTTCTGTAAAGTCATTACAGCTAGCTGGGAAAAGTAGATGAACTGTCAAGAACAGGCATACACAGAAGTAAAATAGGGATATTGGGGAGGTAGTTTTTGAGACTGAAATCTGCCTGTTGAAAAGATTTGATCACAGGTACATCTCTAATCTCTATTTGAAAGAAAAGTCTAAGCTGAGGTGTCTCTTAAGTGAATTTTATAGCTTGTGGCTCTCAAAGCACTAATGTGCATTTCTGGTTGTGGTCATTACGTGCTACTTAAGGACACATTCTGTGGAAAAAAGCATTTATATATTTAGAGCCTCTGCTTGTTTGTAGTCATGTGTTGGCAAACAAGACTGGTTTTGGAAAGGCTGCTAGTAGAGTACTCTGAAAGTGCAGTTGCAGGTGGATCACACTAAGTACAGAAGCATCTCTGAACTCAGCTCTTACTCTATGTAAAAACTGTCCTGTTCCTCATCCAGGGAGGGGCTGTGTCTGCTGGGTTACATAACCCTTCTGTGGCACAGCCCTATCTGATGCCAGAAACGTTCATGCCAGATTTAGATGCACGCTTATATTCGTGTAAGCCAGCAATGTGGAATTTCATTGTGTCCCGATTAAATAAGAAAGTATTAAATGCATAAGTAATTAATCTAATACTTTGCTTTCTGTTATTTATTAGTATATATCACAGCTCTGCTTATGTCTGTGTTGCAATGGAGAAAGCTTTGCTCCATTTTAATTTTTTTGCCTGCTTTTTGTTTTGAAGATTCTTTTATACTAGGAAACAGCTTCTATCAGATTGCATAAAATATTTAATATTCCCTAGATTATTCTTAATAATAATGTCATTTGCTAAACTATGTTCTACTTGAGTGATACTTAAAGGTAAGTTCAGATATTCAGAAGGATAGAGTTTTTCTAAAGATTATCTACAGGTTTGCACCCTTTCAGAAATCATGTGAAAAACTTGTTTGGTCATACATACATACATAGATATAGTTTGCAATGCTCTTTAGGGTCAGTTCCCCAGAAAAAGAGTATTTTATTCCACCTTAAGGAACTTAAATCTGAATGTTCAGAATCCAAATAGTGTATTGACCTCTTACTTCTCCTAACACAAACTTTTGTAAGGGATAATACTCATTATTGGTCATCAAGGGAAGGGTGCTTGCCTCTTCTCATCTAGTCACGAATATTCATTCTTTTGTTTGCCACAGCTGAATATGGCACATGTTCTCCTTGCAAAATACTTTGAAAA
>VYZR01052905.1:5717-23848 GCA_013400675.1 Oxylabes madagascariensis | reverse complement strand
AGGCACCATGTCTGACCAGCACACTAATAGTAACATAGAAGAGAGCCAGGCTGCTGAGGAAGTCTTAAATACTCAGTGCAGTCTGGAGAGATTAAATGATCTTACTGCCATTTGTGAGTGAACATGCTTTAAAGGAATAGTATGTTCTTTAAAATTGCTGTGTACATTAAGTACCATCATGCGGCATTGCATTAAAGGAATTGATTTTATGACATGTCCCTTTGGACACGAGAGGGAAAGTGTCAGGTTGCCCTAGACCTTAATTCAGAGTGATGTTCAAATGTTGTTTTTGGCACTTGTCCTGGACTTGGCTGTGGTGTGATTTGTGGACACTCTTTTTCTAGAAGTTGGAAAGACGCACGCATATGCTGTTTCCAGAAAGAAATCCCTATGGTTATCACAAATAGGTTATCTCCCCTTTTGCCCATTAAATCTTGACAGTGATTTCACTATGCATAGTCTGTTATACCACATCACACGTCCAACTGAAAAAAACCAATTATCAATCAGTCAAGAGCTGGCAATCAGCTCTATATTTCAGCAAGGATCTAATAGAAGCCAGATGCTCTTCTGTCTTTCCCAAACAGCACCGTGTCATTGCATTCACTGCTTGGCTATCAGCTTCTCATGTGAATGGAGGGAAACAGGTTTGGTCCTCAGTGCAGTGTTTATGTCTGAGTCCTCTAAGGGGGCTTGTATGTTGTCTGAGCACAGGTACAAGCACCTTGCAGAATCATCGCCTTGTAGCTTCTACAGTTGCTTTTTCTCTGTGTCTGAAAAGTTCTGGGCTGATGCTGTGGACAGAAAGCTTATCTTTGGGGATTGTATGGCCATGAAAAGATGAATAAAGGAGGGGAAGGAGCATTGGAGGGGATCTTCTCAAACATGAGCAGAAAGTAGTAAAACCATTCTGAAGAAAGGTGTAATTTTTGAAGGCTTACTGGCACAATTTGTATCTCATGCAAAAAATGGCCACCTTTGTGCACTATTACTTGAATGATCTTTGAAGTGTTTTGAGGGTGGAAAATGCTCTGCACAGAACTACCAGCTGAAATCTGAACCTTTAAGTTGTGGTTGGCATTCAGCTGCTTCCTGAAGGGTTTGGCTTTGCGTTACAGCACAAACCAGAGAAAATCTTTGTTTTCTGATTCTAAGCTACAGCCAGACCCTTGTAGGAACAGTTGATGAGCTTTAGCCTTGATGTAGGCACAAATCAAACAAATGCTGCAACCCAGTCCAAGCGGTTGACCCCATCTGTCTGTAATCAGAGAGATCTCAGAACAGCTCTGACCCTAAACTGGTGACAGGCTGCTATTAGAAATGCCCTTTGGTAAGTCCCGAAGCCGTAGTTCATAGAAACCAAACAAAAATAAGGGCTTTATTTTAACACGTTAGTGGTGAGTACAGATGCGGTCGTTTCGGTCGGTAGTGGTGCAAGCACATTACATGCAGTGTGGTTAGTGTTTAAACTTGTCCCTTTTTGTTCTGGACAAGGGCTGGGACTCCTGATGTCACACACACCAACACCTGAGAGCTGTTAATAGGAGTGTTTGAGGCAGAAAAAAACATATACATCTTGTAAGTCTTTCAAAAAGTTTTGCTGTTGGGGGTGCTTGGTTGGTAAAAGAAGGCCAGATCGTAACGCTTTAGATGGGAGCTTTGCAGAGAGGAGGGCGTAACCATCTTCCTTCAGGAAGTTCAAGATACGAAAGCTCATGACAAGGAAGCCCACCCTTCCCAGTGCCCCAGACTGCGGTCCGTGCCTCGCCGTCGGCAGCAGCTGGGGCTCGCTGCCGCTCTCTCCCGCCCCAGGTGTCCCCGCACGCCAGGTGCTCCCGGCGGGGGAGGCGGNGCTCTCCCCTTTTAGACGCGGGGCGCTGTGGTGGCCCCCGGGCTCCTGCCTGACACCGGCCCCCGGGGCTGGCTCCCGGCGGGGCGGGGGCGGCCGGAGCCCTCGGCGGGACGCGTGTGGCGCTCCCCATCCCCGCTGCGGGCCGGGGTCCGCAGGTGGAGGCGCGGGGCCGCCGGTGCCGCTCCCGGTGCCGCTCCCGGTGCTGCTCCCGGTGCTGCCCGGCACGGACCCTCCGCCCCCGGAGCCTCCCGCCCCTGCCGAGCGCCGCGCCGTGCTCGGCAGCCTAAACTCGGGCTTAGGTGTAAGATAAGTTTATTGCTGTGGCGGGGCTGCGTCCCGGAAGAATTACAAACAAAGCGCATCGCGTGCCGTAGAGATAAAATTAGCTTATTGACGCCCGGAGGCACTGGAGACAGACGGCGGCGGAGATGGCGATTCAAGTTTTAACACGAAGCTCCGGGCGCGTGTGCCCGCGGGTCGCGTCGTGTCGTGTCAGGTGTCGCGACTGGCGGCGCTGCAGGGAGCGGGCACTGCGCGACCCCCGCCCTCCCCAGGGTTTCTGTGTTTTGTAATGGGATTTCTTCAAATGTGGCGCTCACGGGTTTTCAGCCTGTCGTTAAAAGACATTACTGATTCGTGTCAGTAGTTTATAGCTGCGTGAGGTCGTGGTATCTTTTCCTTGGAACAAGGGAAGACTACAGCTCTCCTTTTATACTTAATTCCTGTTTCACAGTCCAAGAAGTTTTTGGTTTCGTTCTTTTTTTCCTTTAATGTTTCAGTGAGAAAGTTTGGCCGTATCAGTGAGAAAATTTTGCCATATATTGTGAACTAAAACAATGCCTAAACTTTATCATGACGTTTATTCCATACTATAAATTCTGTTTCAGACTTCTGAACTTCTGTTCAGTGCCAGCCTGGGAGTGGCAGCAGTGAGCGTAATGCCAAGCATGTCAGCTTTTTCAGGCTTTGCTCAGTTATCCTAATGACTTTTCCCCTCTTCACTTATCATCATTTGCATTTTTTGGACTAAACAGAGTATTAAGGACAGAAATATCCCAGGCTCAGCTGAGAGCAGTTACTCTCTTCAAAAAAAGTAAAAAAAAAAATTACATATCTCTATCCAGGAGAGGTTTTTGCTCTTCTTTGTCTTTTGGGTTTTTTTGGTTGATTGGTAAATTTTTTTTTTTTTAGTCTAGGATGATTTTAGTTACTTTCAAAATGTTTCACCAGGCTTTGTTGAACTGTTTTGTACAGGTGGCCCAGACAAATAGTCTCGTCTGCAGGACTGTGTCGCTTTGGAAGCAGAATTGACTGCTGCTGGGGCTGGGCCCGAGTGGCCTGGGGACACTGCCAGCGTGAGTATCACTGCTTCTGGGGCTTCTAGTCACTTGTAGAGAAAGCTTGTATACACCTAGTCACGTCTTCACGTGTTCACACACATCCTTACAGCACAGGGCTAGGCTTTGGCACGTGTGCGCCTGACTGACTTAGAAGGATGCTGTCGTGTTAAAATTCTGTCTGTTTTTAGCAGTGCTAAAAACGACTGCAGTCAAGTAAGGTAAAATGGAGTTTGGGCTAGGAGAATTTGGAAATTTCTTTTTGGTTTCTGCTTCATTTTGTGCTCTGATTTGATAATCTGGTGTAGCTACACTGTATCATGTTAGAGACACTGCAGGGTGATAATATTTGCATCCAAGAAGGAAACCAAAATTACTTAGAAAATTGATGGAAACGTTCCAATTAAGTATTAAGCTCAAGCATTCTTTCAGTAGCCCCAAACTAAGGGACTAAATCTGCCTGACAGCATCCTTTTACTGGGTCACACGTGAAGAGAAACATCTCTGAGATTCTCACATCTGTCTAGGCTCTTCGATATGACTGCAGCATAAACCAGTAGATAAGTCTTCATTATTAACTACACCTTCAGTGGGAATTCTGTGGAGGCAGCTAGTGTAGAAGTTAAAATTGTTAGGAGTGATGTAGAGACCTCAGCTTGTTAAAATTAGAACCTTTGATACTGGGGATGCTTACTCATGTGTTTAACACTCTTACATGAGGGACATCCTGAAGTTTTTGCAGGAGCAAGCCTATAAACACTGGTCCTTAGTTTTTTTATTTTATTTATTTTTTTATTTAGACACAAACGTATGTGGACGAGATAATTTTCTGCCAAGCCAAAGTAAAACAAGTGTTAAAATGCTGTAAGTTTCATAGTCTGCAGGGCAAATATTTGGCAAAAGATAGGAAAAGCTTTGGAAATGCAACTCTCTGCAAAGGTTTTGTTCAAATCTGTAAACAGCAATACTGATTTCTCTTTTCCTTGGGTTGGAAGCCCACAAGGTTTAATAGATACTTAAGATGACTAGTAAAAACCTATGGAAAGTAGTTCTGGAATACATCGTCCCTGATACTGTTTCTTTGATGCAGAGTTCTCAGGTTGATACCTCTCAGGCCATACCATGAATAACTTTGGTTTTTAGGGCTCTAATTGGTAACAAGTAGTCCTTTCCTTGGCATGAATGTTTATGAAGAAGGAAGAAGAATATGTAGTAGGTTGCCTGAGGCCACTCCAGAGGCAATAGGATCTATGTCCACCTTTCATGATGCAGTTTTATTTGAAAATCATTGTGTGTTTAAATGTTTGAGGCTATGAAAGCTTAACTGGCAAATACCAATAATTTTCATTGTTTAAACACAAAAAAAAACCCAACAAAACCAAAAGAGTCCAGACTACTGTGTCAGTGTGGCCCTTTTCTTAGACAAGTTGTCTCCCATGTTGTGACCATAAATTACAGCTCACGTTTAGGTGGAATTCAGTTTCTCATTATTACCAAGTCTGATTTGTGTTTGCATTTTTATGATCTTGGGAGACATGAACAGCATAAGGTGATACTATCAAAAGATTCGTAATTAAAAATTGGAAACGAGACAAAAGTAATAATACACAGAAAGTATAATTTATTTTTTGTTCTTTGAATTTCATCAGTAAGATAATTTTTAGTGCTAGCTTTTCCAGATACTATAAATGCTTTTTTTTTTTCTTAAGGCTAAAGGTAGGTGAATTCTCACCTCCTTCCACTTCATTTTAGTCCATTATTCACAAGTTTGTCTTCTTGCATCTCCAGTAATTGGGACCAGACTTTCAGAAGAATACAATTATCACTTAGGCGTCAAGAAGCATTTCCCCCCCTTTTTTTCTTTACATACTGATAATTTTTGAATTGCTGGGTCAGAGAGTCTCAAATATTTAGGTGAAATTTTTACTAAAACCGTCAGCAGTTCCTTCTTTGTTTTAAATGGGAGACACACTGTTGGCAAAATAAAACAGGAAAATCTGCCCCAGTTGTGGGTGGTGAAAATTCCAGACATATCACAAAGCAGGAGATTACACTAAATGAAAGTGAATCTCCCTAGTGCTTGCAGCCAAATAGAAAATCTGTAGTCAACTCTCCACCTTGGGAATGTGGCACCCAGTATGAAGGATTAACCTGGCACTGAAGGCGAGACTCCTGGCCTCAAAGGAAAACTTGGATATTTTACTGTACAAAGCAGTATCGCTGAAAATTTTCCAAAAAAGCCAAGTACATGACTATTTCTTTTGCTTTCTCTCTGGTCAAAGGTAAAGCTCTTAGCCCTGTCCCCAAAATGAGAGGCATAAATAGATGTCAGACTTTCTCTACTAGACGTACGTTTTCTTGGGTGTTTTAGTATAATTTCTGTTTGGACAAGGAAAACAAGTATAGAGTCAGGCTTAAAAATTAGTAGGGAGAGCCAATTTATAAATGCCTCCAAAAAAGAAGCTTCAAATATTTAGACAATAATCCTGAGCTCTTTATTAGTGAGTTGGAACTGCTTTATTAGTGAGTTGGAACTGCTGTTTTTCAAACCAGCTTGAGCCATCCTTGGTATGCCTGCAACTGCTACAGCACCTTTGGACTCTCACCTGCTTACTCATGCATAATTTACCATGGGGGCACTAATTATCTCTGAATTTATCCTTCTGACAACAGATGTAAGGTGAGAGCCATGTTGGAGCCAGAGTGGAGCAGGCACACAGATACTTGACAGGGTGGTCCCAGTTTGCAGAGACCTCTGAACTGTGATGAGCCAAGGGCAAGTGGTCACTCATATACCTGGATATGTTTTCTGCTGTCCAGCTAAGCTGCTCCACCAAGCATGTGTGAGCTTGCCCTCTGCCCACAGCCATTGAGAAAAAAAATCTGTTTCAACCAGCTGTGTGATTTAAGGTAATGATTTAATTGTGACATGCTTAAGCCTGGATATGTCAGCTCTAACAGAGCAGGAGTGTGGTGGAGCTGACGAGTGTCATTAGGCCTTAAGCCTTGGTGACTCCGTGCTCCTGATTTTCCATCCATAATCCATCCAAAGAGTTGCGAAGGGAAGCTGAACCATGTTAGCTAAACTTGGTTTTGTGAAGTTACTCCTTTTATGTCCCTTTGACTGGCAAAGGAGTGCACATGGAGCATAATCCTGCTTAGTGCTGCTTAGCAACGCCACTCAGCATAACTCGGCTGTCTTCTGCTCTTATAAACATGTAGGAAGAAGGTGAAATAGGGCACTCTTTTTAATTTACACTACTTTCTTTGCAACATCCTCTGTCTCCTCTTTACACCAATCAAGACTTGTTGCACATAGGTCTGATCTGTCTGTAAACTTGCTTCCAGAGCCTGTCAGTGTCAGCTGTAACATCTCAGCCAGTAGAAATATTCGCTCCGCAGTGACATGAAATTCCCTTCCCAAGTGCCCTTTCAAATTCCAGTAAATGCACTTAGAAGGTGTCCTTCAAACTGAAATAATCAACAACTTTGAAACAGGTTGGATTCTTTTTCTTTCTTGCAGGTTTTGAACACCCAAGTGAGATCTGTGTTTAGGAAACTAGATGCATTTTGAGATTGATAAAAATATAGGCATGCTTTCAAAGGGTCTGAACAAATGTAACTCAAATTCATTGGCATTTCTTAGTCCTTTTAAATTGAAAATCCATCCGCACTTGTTTAGTGCCTTAGATTTAGAGCTGTACATATCTTCCATCATTAACATAACTAGAGTAGCTTTTCTTAGATTTTGATTTGGTATGTAAACCAGATTAATTAATTGAACCTAGTGTGTAGAAAGGCTGATTTGGAAGCAACAGAAATTATGTTTAAACACCCAACTATTAGCTCCCATGAAGTGCCCTCATCATTGATAGAGTTGATCCTTTACACTGAGGGACTCACAGCATCAATGCTCTGAAGTTAGGTAATAAATATCCCACTTGAAATTAATCCAAAAATCCCATGTTGTTGCCCAGCCTGCGGGATTTACTCACACTTTAATTAGTAGGAGTGGGAGTAATAGCTGTAAGTGGGAGTAATCACACAAAAGCCTACCTCTCTGAAAGATGGTATGTTGATAAAGTACCTTATAAAATATGTGTAAAAATAGGGTTGTTGTTGTCTTGCTTTATGTTTTACTGTTGTGCACGCAGCTGAGCTATAACCCAGAGAAAAAATGAGGGTAGGAGTTTCTTCTGGATTTCTTTTCTCAGAGCAGGGGAGGTGACTTCCCGTGACAGAGTATTTTTGGTGAAATCAGGTATCAATAGTGCATTTTTAATTCCTAAATTCTTCTGCATTGTAAGGCAACTGCATCTGTAGTGCTGAATGTGTTGTCCTAACCCAGAGCCCATTCAAGGGGTTTTAAAGGACACAGGGCAAACCAACTCAGGACATGCATATTGCACAAATGCAAAAAATAATTCTTTGTGGGTATTTTTGCCACTCATCTATCCAGGTTGCCTCAAAGCTATTCTTAAAACTAATGGTCTGTCTGCCTCTTTTTTAGCTGGCTTACAAATATCTCTGTAGCTCTTTCAAAAGCTATAAAAATGGTTTCTGCCTCTGTATGTGTGTCTTTCATAAACAAAATACTCCTGGTTTAAACCTGCCTGTGTCTCTGTAGCTGATTTGTACACCAGTTATATGTAGTCAAGGTACACTACATATGTAAAGATTGTTTCAAAATTTTAGCTGCAGTTTAACAGCAAAAAACTGTAGAAAGAGAATATTTTAACATAGATTCAAAAGGTTAAGCAGGATTTTTAAAAGAAGCAATATGAAGTGGCTTGAATTCTCATTCTGCATTACAGTTTGGACAACTCCTTTGCTAGAGGCGATGACAAAAATGGGTCCTTCTGCTGTGGTAACATAGGTACAGAGGAGAAGACTAGATCTGCAGCTTCTATAAACAAGTGCGGATCTACTGTCAGGTACTCTGCTGACTGGAGTCTGTGTGACTGTTGGAGTCAGCAGATTTTGTCTGATGGATAGAAAGTTTGACCAACAGGAATAAAATTTAAATTGAACATGGGTTTCATAAGCAGTGATATTTGATGACTTCACCCATTTCTGTGTGTAATTCTCCTTAAACAGTAAGAAAATCTATGCAGTCTGTCTCCAGAAGGGGTGGTGAAGATGAGTGTGTTCTTTCAGAGAGCCCATTGATTGTAACTCCATCTGGTTATCTCCCCATGCTGAGGTTGGAGTATTTTACCTAGGAAGCAAACCCAGAGTAGGTCAACAAAGTAATTTTCCACCGCAATTGGCTTAAAGGCCTAGAGACAGAACAGTAAAGAATGTATCAAGTCAAACCATCAGTTTATACCTCCCCTTAGCTTTGCATCATTAAAAAAAGCATTAATTGAAGGATGTCAGGCTGGCATTTAGATTTAGCCAAACCTAGTAGAAAGCATATGATTTCAAGAAGTTCTAAAGGGGACTTGCAAAAGAGAGGAGCTTGTACAAGTGGATGTATAGCAGATGCAGGCATAACTGAGTGCTTTGCTGGGAACTGTGCATGCTGCTGCCTTCTCGCAACCGTTGGGAAGGCTCTTGCAGTGTCTGTGCTGCTGCTCCTGTCCTAATGAGCTCAAAGGCTGTGTACCTTTTCTGTGCAATCTCCTACAGGGGTGGGAGGTGGTGGGAGGGGGAGGAAGCAGTGGCTGTGCTCTCATTGATGCAGAGAAGGAGATTTTGTATAGCTAACAATGAAGCTGATGGGAGTTTACCCATATAAATCATCCGACACATCAATGGGAGAAGAAGCCATGGGCTGCTTAGGACTTCTGTTTCCTGCACATAACACTGCTTTCAGTGGAAATGGCAATTCTGTATAGTCCACGATGCACAAAAATAAAACCCTGATTGTGTCAATACTGAGCTGTGAAAATATTGGTTTCTAGGAGGCTGATCCACTAGCAGAAGCATTCCTAAAGTCAGTAAGAGTTTTGCTACTGAATTTGTGGTTGCAAGATCACAGTCTGAATTAACGCATTGCGTTGGCAGTGTATAATAAATACTGATATGAGGCATGTCTGCTTCTTGTAAAATTGTTGATATTTTTGTGCATCCCTGGTACTTTTCAAAGAAAAGGCATTTTATACAGAATTGCAATACTGCTTTACAATGCTATTCAAGAATAAAAATGAGGTTTTGCTATTTTTATTCATTTTTTCCCCAGTTTAGAACCTTTATGCCTTTAAAGCATGACTTTACTGTGTTAAAGATACAGTATCCTTTTCCATTTACCTACTGCATTCCTCATGCACTTCATATGCAGATTAGTTTTGCAGCCCACTTTTTTCTAAGGAAATGTCATCAGCAACACGATTTGACCAGTTACAACTGTAGTATATTTGTAATTGCATCATTTCTGAAAGCCCAGCAACGACCTGAGGAGCTTCTTTCCACTGTAACCAAAGCTAAGGGACTTGCTAGTTAAAACTAATTTAAACTAGTATAAGGTGCAATCATAGAAAACCCTTAAGTGTTGATCACACACTACTTAAAATACAAAGAGCTGCTGTTGCTGAAGTCCCAGCCTGCTATCACAAGACTGTGTAGCCTAACAAGCCATGCTGCTAACATTAAATTTATTGGCAAATAAATTGATTTCAAATAGCCTGAAACATATATCTGTGTTTTCATCTTATTTTTGTTGCATATCTTGTTTCATGTGGTAGCAAGAGCCGGAAAGGTTTCTAAGTATTACTTTTAATTTAGATGACATAATATTTTTAAACATTATAAAAATGACCAGTAAATTTGTATGCCAACATGTTTATTGGTTGCAGACGTTCAGATACATATAAATGGGTGTAATTTTAATTGCACTCAAATTAGCATCCAGATGCTAAGCCTTTGTGTTTGAGCTGTGGAGACGCAGCATTAAATTAAAAATATAGACCCATACTTACATGAAAGGATACTGTGTCTTTAAGAAAAGCATTTGTGTTCTGTTGATGGAAATGTTGAACCTGAAACATGAGAATTTTTACAACTACTTACTGTATGAAACTTGACAAAGTGTAGTTCCTTAGTTGATTGAATAAGAATAGCATCACATCATTACATTTAATTACTCTTATGTATCAGAATGTGTTTGTTATATCTCATATAGAAATACTGATGTATTTCCATTTTTAAATGTGTACCAGAATTTTTTTTATTTCAGAGAAGCTCTGAATGTTGAATGTATGTAATTCTCCAGGAATGTAACAAGTTGATAAAAAACCACAGCCAAGTCCATCCTCCTTACAGAGAAAAAAAAAAAAAAAAAAGCTGGAATTTCTCTTTTGGATATTTGTTTTTCAGCGTTCTACGTCTTAAGGCAGAGAATAGCCAGCCTAAGGTGCCAGCCCAAAGGTTAGCTGAACATATTTCTTGAAATAATTTTGGCAAGGTTATGACTTAGAGTTATGGCCTTGAAGTCATAAGTTTACATGGAAATTACAATATGTGACAAGAAGATAATTTTTTGTTGTTTTTAATTTTTTAAACATTTGATTTGGGGAAAATGGGCGGGGCGGGGGGGGAAGAAGTTAAGAGGGGTATTTTAACCCAGATGCCTATACAGTGATACACTTCTTTTCTAAAATACAACACTTTTTCCCTTTTCACTCCTTTATTTTACTCTCAAGCCCTGTGCAATATTTTTCCCTTTCTGCAAATTGTTTGTACTCCCAGCAATGCATTTACAAGCTGTCAGACCTAGGAGGCCTAATTTGAATGCCTTTCATGGCGTTGAATCATGTGCAGTGGGAGGTTATTTTGAGATGGCTGAGGCACTTATTGCCCCCCACTGCCTGCTTTGCACTTCCACTACAGGTTGTCCTTCCCAGAACAGGGAAACTTTACAGCCTTTGGTCTCCAGCAGTGTAGAGCAAAACGGCATGGCATGTTAGAGCAAAACGAAATCAACATAGTTTACTTTGCTACCCAGGGCTGTAGTTTACTTCTGCTTTAGGAATTGATGTGTTTGCCAGGATTGTTTGTTCCTGGCTCACTGGTGAGGTTCCAGATGACTGGAAGCTGGCCAATGTGATGCCCATTCACAAAAAGGGTTGAGAAGGAGGATCCTGGTTATGATAGGCCGTACAGCCTGACCTCAGTACCTGGTAAGGTAATGGAGCAGTTTATATTGAGTCTCCTCATGCAGCACTTACAGGATGGCCAGGTTATCAGGCCCAGCCAGCATGGGTTTAGGAGGGGTAGGTCGTGTTTGACCAACCTGGTCTCCTTTTATGACCAGGTGACCCGCCTGGTGGATGTGGGAAAGGATGTGGATGTTGTCTATTTGGACTTCAGCAAGGCCTTTGACGCTGTCTCCCACAGCACACTCCTGGAAAAGCTGGCAGCCCACAGCTGGGACAGGAGCACTCTTTGCTGGGTTAGGAACTGGCTGGATGGCCAGGCCCAGGGGGTGGTGGTGAACAGGGCTGCATCCAGCTGGCAGCCAGGCACCAGTGGTGTCCCTCAGGGGTCTGTGCTGGGGCCAGCTCTGTTCAATATTTTTATTGATGACATGGATGAGGGGATTGAGTCCTTCATTAGTAGATTTGCAGACAACACTAAGCTGGGAGCATGTGTTGATCTGTTGGAAGGTGTGAGGGCTCTGCAGAGAGACCTGGAGCACTTGGATGGATGGGCAGGATCCAATAAGATGAAGTTTAATAAGTTCAGGTGCTGAGTCCTGCATTTTGGCCACAATAACCCCCTGCAATGTTATAGGCTGGGGACGGTGTGGCTGGACAGTGCCTAGGCAGAAAGGGACCTGGTGGTGTTGGTGACAGCAGCTGAACGTGAGCCAGCAGTGTGCCCTGGTGGCCAAGAAGGCCAACGGCATCCTGGCCTGGATCAGGAATAGTGTGGCCAGCAGGAGCAGGGAGGTCATTCCTCCCCTGTACTGGGCACTGGTGAGGCTGCACCTTGAGTGCTGTGTCCAGTTCTGAGCCCCTCAGTTTAGAAAGGACCTTGAGAAGCTTGAGCGCGTCCAGAGGAGGCAACGAGGCTGGTGAGGGGCTTGGAACACAAGTGAGGAGCGGCTGAGGGAGCTGGAGGTGTTTAGCCTGGAGAAAAGGAGACTCAGAGGTGACCTTATCACTCTGTACAACCTCCTGAAAGGTGGCTGTAGCCAGGTGGGGTTGGTCTCTTTCTCCAGGCAGTAACTGACAGAACGAGAGGACACAGTCTCAAGCTGCGCCAAGGGAATATAAGTTGGATATTAGGAAAAAGTTTTTTACAGAAAGGGTAATAAAGTATTGGAATAGTCTTCTCAGGGAGATGGTGGAGTCACCACGCCTGGTTGTGTTTAAAAAAAGACTGGATGTGGCACTCACCATGGTTTAGCTGAGGTGTTAGGACATGGATCGGGCTGGATGATCTGCAAGGTTTCTTCCAACCTAGTGATTCTGTGTCATTCTGTGATTCTGTTTCCATATCCCTGTGGCAGAGGCACAGACAGGGAGGAGCAAAGCACTCAGCCATTCATATGTCTGTGAAATCAGCTTTGTTACTGTGATAGTGAAGTTACTCTGCTGAAGCCAGTTGGATGTTTTATATTCGAATAAACAAAATATCAGTAGGACCCAGTTTGTCTTCTTTCACCACACAGAGACACTCATGCTATCCTGTTTCTACCTGTTGGAATTCCATAGACACACAGGAAAATTCAGGTTACAAAGAGGCATTTGAGATGATAAGCACCATTCTTTAAGCAGTTTTAGTGAACCATTTGAAATGCAAACACAAAGCTTGACAAAGCATGAAATATTTCTTGCTTTTCAAATTTTGCGTGTGTTAGATCAGACTGCTGCTGATTTTTAAAAAAGAGTATTTAAGTGTAAAAGCATTAAATTCTACTGACTTCATTAAATCCTATTGATTTCAGTGTTACCCATGCTTAAGTTATGCATGCTGTGTAGTGCTGTTCCGAATAGCAAGGCATTCATAAACCAGGGTCTGGATTTGTCTGTGTGGTTTAGAAACACATTTGGCAGCAGTCATAGCAAAGCCAGGAATTCACTGCAGTGAATGGCCCACACTGGTTGCAGTTTGTCATGTTAATGTGCTGTTACCAGAATCATATGTGCAAACTGAGTAACTGATTTACTTGGGCAAGTGTTGGAGTTGTGCATGAAAAATAAGGAGCCACTTACTTAATGGAATGTATGTTTCAGATAAAAACTTAAGCATGCATTTTGACAACATGAATGTCACAAATAAGGGCAAGACATTTCTGAAAAAATATTCAGGCATTAGGTACTACCATTTTGTCTGAAGTTACTGTCAGTTTCTAGTTACAGAAGTTGGTCAAGGACGTTTATTATCTTAAAAAAAAAAATAGAGTAAGAAGTATTGTGCAGATGAAATTAGCTGCAAATTAATACCTAGTTGCCCTAGTCAGGCATTAATCTCTGCAGAGTTATATTTTGTGACTACGCATACACTTATTTGGGAAGCAAAGTCACTTTTTCGGAAGTAATTCTCTAATGTGAGTTATGAATACGATGTTTTTACCACCTTCTAGTAACTTTGAGGTGGGATAAGCTTTATTCATTCTCTTGCAGTTGTGAGTAATTAAAGTATGTAGTTGAACAAAAAAGAAATATGCAACTCTGAAAGATCTACAAGGATTTATTTTACAAATTAGCTCATACCTTTGGGATCGTAGATCAAAATTACTATGAATAAGGCAGTTTCATTTTCCTGAGCATGTTTATGTGATTACATAATTTGCAAAGAATTGCAAAAAGTAAACAGAGAGAGATGTGAGCTGCAGCTGACTCGGAGGGAGAGAAGTATTATGGAACTTGGTGTTGTGGTCTGTGAGCACCACAGGAGAAAGGCAGCCAGGTTCAGGTGAAGGAGGCAGCATAGAGGAAAGCTTCTTTCACCAAAATGCAAGTCTTGTTAGAAAGCTGGCACTGGGGAGAACGTGAGAAACGATCTGAAGATGGGAAATGTGTTCTGCAATCAGCAGTGTTAGAGGATCCAATAAAGGTTTGTGAAGCTGAATACACTATGTAATAATTTCTGGGCTGCTGCACAAATTACTTGCTGTGCCTGAGCAAATTGAATTTTAAGGAGCTGGGATCTGGAGTCAGAATAAATAGGGGACTGTATGTTACCTGAGAAGAGAGGGCAGAAACAACTCCATTCAGGCAGATGGTTAGGAGTTTGTTTCAGATGCAGATATTTCTGTCTAATCTTAGACTTTAGAGAGATGAAAAAAAAAATTCAGAAGTTGAGAGGCAAAGCAGAGAAAAAGAATATAAGAATTATACTCAATGCTGTTTTAATGAAAAAACGTAGCTAGGAGTGTTGAAAAACCAAAGAGAATTTTGATTCCTAGAGATAGTCCATTAAGAAAGCTCAGGGATTTCCATTGTTGGCCAGAAATGAAGAGGAATTAGGTAGGAGCCAGGCAGTGCAATCTTCTGGTGAGGACTCCACCAAACAGTGTTTGGTAGTCAACAAACAGATCATTAATGGTTAAATTCTAGAAGAGAAGGAATAGAAGGGACAGCATGTGGTAGTCACCCATGCCCTCTAAAGTGGACAGCTTAGTGCAGAGAAACTAACCGAGTCAGAGGGGTACGTCCAAAGCAGTTCTGAGGGAACTGTGTGCAGTGGGAAAATACAGATGAAATGGAAGAAACCCCCAGCATGACCCATAATGAATTTGTTGAGTGTGTTTGTAATTTGTTGCATTTATGCAACAATTAAAAAATAATAAGTCAGAATGATTGAGTCATGCTTGGATACCACCAACAGCAAGCAGTGGCTCGCAAGATTGGTGGCTTCTGGCGTTTGCACATGCTAACAGCATGTGCATTTCACCAGAAATTCTTTCTTCCACTCCCCCACACTTGAAAAAAAGAAAAAACAAACAAACAATCATAAACCCAAACCACCCATTCACATTTGAATTCCTTGTGTTATTTTCACAGGAAGTTTAATTTGTCCTGAAGTTTAAGCGAGACTTAAAATGTGGTATTTGTCACCTTATTTTGGCGGAAAAAGGCAGTTCTTGCCAACCTTGGAAATAGGTACTCAGATTTATGGTCAAATAAAAGGCTGTAGGATACCTCCTTGAGGTTAATGGGAACTGAGAGCAAATCTTCACATCAGACCCCAGAAAAATAATTTAAAATGATCCAACTGAAATGAATAATCATGAGGCCAGAGGTTTTTTTGCTGATTATCCCTTAAATTAATTGATCAATAAAGTGAAAAGGAAAGTTTAGTTGTAGTTTATTCTGTGGCACAGATAAAAAAGCAAGACTTGACTAAAGATAAAAATTGCTGTGCTTAGGATTTTTTTTCTGTCTACGTCAGTCCACATTCCTACCCAATGGGAGTGCAGTTTAATAGCTCTCAGAGAGTAATCCTTGGAGATGTGGTAGGTCTGTTTTGATACTGATTCAACAGTAAATTAGCAGCCTCATTTTGAGTGGCACTTGTCTATGCAAGTATAATTTTAACTTTTGTTTACAACAGTTACTATTATAAAGAGTAGAAAGTTTTAACTGATTTTTGGCAGCCGTTTTCAGACTCTTCTGGATTTCACTGCTCTATGTTCATAAGAGAGTGACTTTCTCAGCCTGATGTAACTCTTCTGTCTACATTTCCTTCTTCCCTAGTAGGGAAGCAAGTATTACGTAACAGGCCGAAGTCCAGGGACATGGGTTATTTCAGTCATTGTAAATGTGGGTCTCTTGGAAGGAAATGATGGTTTATTGGTTGTGGAGGAATTTTTAAATTTTCAAGAGGCGAAAAGTAGTAATTGGGAGACATTTTTTTTCTCCATTACTTGTGAGTCTACTTGTTTTCAAAAAAATGCAGAAACTCCATTTGTCTGTGTTTGAATGGAGTGACTGAATTATTCTGTTCTGTTGTGTCTGGAGCTTTGCAAGAAAACAAGTAGAGTGGAGAATTAAAATACCCAGTCACATCGGCACATTAGTGTATGCTCAGACTCATGCCAAACAGCTAAAATAGTTGTCTGCTATTAAAAGAAATGCTGGAAGTGTGGCTTAAGCTTATTTTTGTACCTGTGTCTGGTTGTTGCCAGCGTTCAAACAGAGCTTGCTGGGAGTCAGTGAGTGGATTTACTGCCTTGTATGGACAGCTTCTCCTTTGAATAAGGATTTTCATGCTGGAGATGGCAGAGCTGGAGCTGACCCACCCCTCTGGGCCTGGTTACTCTGGTAGGCGTCAGTGGGGACCCCAGCCAGGCATGGAGACTTGGCTGAACCATCTGATTCTTTAGTCCTGAGCACCCTGCAAAGCCTTGATAGAATTAATAGAAAGATACACAAGTTTTATTCTGTGAGTGGCTTGATTCCTCGTAGGAAATGCCATCAGATTTATCTGTGATGTTGGCTGAGCTACAGATGTTGTTAAGCCTACTGCAAAGCGTTTTTCTCCTGTATATAGAAATTCTTCAGTTGTGATAATGTATTGAATTTCATCTGTGTCTAAATAAGATTCATAATACTGAAGTAGCCCAAGTTCATAGAATGTTTAATATACAGGTTTTCTTCAAGAACAGTGTTTAGCAGCAAACAAAGGTTTCGAAATACCCATTTAATCTCCAAAAACCCCAGTGTTTTATGATGACTTTGACTTTATGGATAGTGGTTTGGTAGTCATTAGGAAGCTTTCCTTGGAGTAACAGAGATTTGTCTTCAAGTATGAGTTTTTTTTTTCTCTATCTGAGCTGCTGCTAATGTACAGTCTGTGCAATTGAGGGAGGGACCAAGGCTTAAAAAAACTCAGCTAAACTAAAGTTGCGACAGGTTCAGCTACTGAGCTGTTACACTTTACACCTAAGTGATCCCATGGTACTTCTTGCTTCGTAAAAAGAACTGATTTAAATAAGTGTATCCCACTTCACAATATGGATTTTTTCTAAAGTGCAGCTGAAAATTCAAACAAGTTTTCAAAAACATATTTCTAGTCATTTCTTTTTTCTCTACTGTAGTTTAGATCAAACTTTTATTTTTCCCTGGTTGCTTTGAAGTCATTAAGTTGGTCTTCACAGTTCTCAGTTTGCCACCATCACCTCTGATTAGACCTGGGTCTGTGATGCCAGGAGGATAAGAATCTCAGCATCTAAATAAATCTTAACAAAGGAGATCCTTTTTTCCTTTTTATGTCCATAGTGACTAAAAAAGCAGTAAGGTTTCCAAGCACAGTGTTCTAGAAGTGTCTCATGATGGATCAGTTGCTCTTCAGGCAGACCTGTCCATTAGCCAAGGCCATACTTCCTGAAACATACCCTTTTAGTAGTCTGAGAAGCTCTTCCCTTACACTTCCATTGAGAGGTGTTTCTAAATAGGAATCTCATTGCTTTGTTTCCAGACAGTGTGGGGGGGAATAAAAATCTTGCATTTCTGTTGCCTTTTAAAGATACTCCTTAACAATTATTTGGAAAGAAGCTTCATCATACTAGGAAGATCCATCAGGAGCAGAGCTGTAGATTTCAAACAAGGTTTTATGGTATCAGGATATATCACTGATTTTATGTATATACTACCCCTAAACAAAAAACATGCCTGATAATAAAGGGAGTCCTAAAACAGTCCTAAAAAAAGGCAGTCCTGAAACTGGAGCAAACTCATTCTATGCTAAGTTACTTCTCTGGGTATATTTGTGGGAATTCTCAATTCTGGATGCTTTGAATCTTATGGAGAAGATTTTCAGAACATCAAAGATGTATTTGGATAGTTCTTCCACAACCAAAACAAATATCTTGTTTCTTTTTAAATTTTGTTTAATTCAACCCTCTTGAACAGCTTGGCTAGAAGGCAAATTACATTTTTGGGTGCATTCTGGCAGATTTCTGTTAAATTATGTCCTTGATACATCCATTTTTATGATACAGCCCATTGTTGTCAGATAATATTGCAGCTGGATCTAGTCAGTTACTTGGA
>VYZR01052901.1:7378-19415 GCA_013400675.1 Oxylabes madagascariensis | reverse complement strand
AATAGAGCAAGTGCTTCTGATGTTTAGTGATGAAATAAATGTCTGTCATCCCTTTTTGTTTAGTGCAACTCTACAAAGAGGAGAAAAAGGGGATGCATTATGAATATCCATCCATCCATTCCTGCTGCTTAGTAGCAATCCATGTATTTCTCCTCTGATAGAATCCCAGGCAGAAAACCTTTCCCTCCAGCTGTGCATTATGTCATTATCTTGTAAGTAAATTAATTCTTTGAGGTCAAGGGTTCATACAGTTTGAAAATTAAGCATCAAAGGGATGTAGTTCCAGCCCCCTTTTATTTAAAGGACTGAAGATCAAGACAGTTTCTGCTTCCATTTCCACTATTTAAGGCTTCAGGAGAACTCTTATTTTTATTGTTCCTGAGCTTTATGTTGCTGAAGGGCCTGTTTGTGCTGTATCAAATATTGTAACTCATCTGTAAGCATTCCTGTTCTTCCTCATTCTTTGTTTCTTAGCTCTTTTCTACCAGCTATCTTTAATATTTTTGTGTTTGCCACAGTAACAGATGAAATAATCTCTAAATGTTCTACAGCCACGTGAATACCCTGCAGCATCCAAACAATTCCTGCCATCTTGGTCTGCAGTACAGTTCTCGGAGTTCACCTTTCTCTCTTTTTTGTGTGTGAGAAATTCACTGCAGCCTGAAGGCAGTATGGGGTAGCACTTTGTCTGGGATCTGAAGGATGAATAATGGAACCACTGAGCTAAATAATATCTTTACAGAGAGCAAAATTAAGAGGTAAAGCAGGAAATGAGTTTTAGCTTTAACAGGGGCTAGATTGATAAAGCAAAGCAGCTTTAGACAGCTAGCTTTCCACTTGGGTCTGGCTGGATCATTCAGCAGGAGCAGTGGTTATAACAACTGAAATGTTGCTCAAGCATTTTATTCACATCTTTTAGGAATCTGACTGGCTGGTTACAGCATTAGGTGAACTATAATACAGCCAGAAAGCTAACCTTACTAGGGCTGTTCCTCCAGCTTTGCTTTCACTAGTGTTCATTCCAAAGAGACAGGATTTTAATGGAACTTTTGCATTTTGGCACATTTGGCAAGCATGAAAACTGGAATTTCTCTTCCTTTTTGTTCTCTCCCCCCTCCCTCCACCTCTGAATGGGAAGATGATTAATAAGGAGAATGGAAAAGGGGGAAAAAAAGAAATTGAAATTGAAAAACTATGCTGGTAAGCAAACTGAACTCTTAAGCTGTATGAGTTGAGAAAGCTTGTGTTACACAGGGCCTTCAAGGTGAAGGTGAGAAGACTGCATTAAAGTGGAGGTAAAATGTAATTGAAATGGAGACTGGTTACTTCTGATAGCCAAGAATGGAGTGTATTTGCAGACTTGGCAAACACACCCATATTTGTGAACTTTTTCCTAGGAAGTAGCAAGATTGTTGTTCCTTGGCTATTGCTGTGTTCCACTTCAGTTTTTGTTCAGTGTGGGGTGCAAGAAGGTCTTACATACAGGGATGCAGTGCCATTGGAAGTGTGCTGCTCTCTGGAATGTTAGCGTGTTCACCTGATACTTTTTTTTTTGTCATGCTTTTATTGCTACATTATAATTACCAGCAAGGTGCAGTAAAAAGAAGAGAATTTAAAAGCTTCCCAACTAAAACTATCCATCATGATAAATGAGATCTCATGCTCAGGGAATTGTCCCACCAGGTAAACTGGTGGTAGCAAATGAAAGCTGATCCCTTCTCTTTGCTCATCCTGCATGAAACTGGACTGTTTCCTAGTGAAACAGTGAAAGTTATTTCAAAGAAAAGTGAGTGATAATTCATGTGACTAGGGATGTAAAAACATAGCTGTAGCAAGGCAAGAATATGAAAGCCAGTTTTCTCTGCAAAGTTGTCAGAGGTAGGAAGGAGGGGATTTTTTTTTTTTTTTTTGAGATCTCACCCACAATCTTCATTACTGTGAAAGACATTAAAAGTGGAATGGAAGAGCTTGTTGTGAGTCTTTGAGGCAGAACTCTAATTTAAAATGCTAAATTGTAAGCCCTGTGGGTTTGAATATCAGATATTTTGTACTGTGACTGATAATGCAAAGGGGTTATTTATACAACAGAAGCATTCATGCAGCAGGGAGCCTAAGTATCTTTCCCTTCAAGCAGTTATTTGTAAAATACAAAGGAAACAAAATATACCTTGAACTGGATTTCTTTGTCTGTTAAATTAAGCTGTTACATACCAAAGAAAGACTCTTCCCTTAGAGCTGAGGCTGAACTTGTTTGGGATTTTTCTTTCTTTGTTTTCTGATTACAGCTAGTGAAGATACATTCCCTTAGCCCTTTCTGCTCCCATATTCTCTGAATAACCACAAGAGTCCAAAAAATGACCCCTAAAACTCAGGTGCTTGGGTTGTATTAAAACAAAGGGAAGGCTGGTGTCATATTGGGATGTTCTTTTAACTGAAATACTGAAATATTCTCTTAAATCACATGCAGAAAACTGTGCAGATACTAATTTTGTGAAACGCAGGTGCAGGACCATTCTTGGGGCTGGGGGGGCAGATTGGGTGTTTTGCATTTTTAAAAGATGGTGTCTCTTTTTAAATATACAAAGCTTCCTGCAATATGTTACTAGGGTAGAAAACTTCAATGCATATGTATAGCTTGACTGAATAATTCATTCTGACAAATGCTAAATGATGCTATAATCCTAGTCACCTGAAATTAAAGAAATGCATGTACAGACATTACTCCTGACATTTTGAAAACTTCACCAAGCAAATTTTTTTTGAAGACTCTAATGAAATTTTCTGAAGACGTGGATGAGATCAACTCTTGTGTGGCAGAGCTGCAGCTAAGTTCCCACTCCTGAGCTTCCCAGTCCTCTGGAAAGAAACATTGTGAGGGTGTCACTACCGGCACTCAGAAACTAAAGGGTGTTTGCCACAGGCTTCAGTGACAGCTGTGCCATTTACTTTCTTTCCATGCTTCTTTGGTCCATGCTGCAGAGGGGCAGCAGCTGTGTGAATAATGGCTTCTCACTAAGTTCTAAACTCATGTTGGTGTAGTGACTAGAACCATGATGAAATGGGAATAACTTGTATTTGTTGGTGTTTTGTGAGCATCAGTTTGCGATTCATCTAAATTTCCTTAACTTGACTTTGTAGCCCTTCTGGGAGGCCAAAGAATCTGTTGCATGTTAGAGTCTTAAAAATCCTGCAAAATTATCCTGTCTGCAAAGCCTTAATACAATGAAGTGGCTGATGGCTCTGTTCTCTGAAGACTCTGAGCTTTTGTGAGGGTTCTGTTCTCTGAAGGCTCTGAGCTTTTGTGAGTGGTTTTCAATTTGCTTAAGCTTTAGTTATTAGACCTTTGCCATGTTTTGCTGAACTGAACCTATGGTGTGGAGAAATTGTCAGCATCTTGCATATGATGTGAGGCAGGCAGCTCTGTGTCCTGGGAACTGGTGCTCCATTAAAGGATTTCAAAGCTGATAAAGCGCAGGCACAGGATAAACCCAATTCTTCTGTGGTAATTGACCCCCAGGAACAGCTTGCTATTGTGCAGAGTCATGTTCACAAACCATCTCTTGAAGAGCATTTATTTAAGAAGCACAGAGATAAAAACTGTCTAAATTCCAGACTGTAAAACTTGAGGTTTTTACTGAAAATATTGGAAAAAATCAGCAGATGCTCTGTGGCAGGGTTTTCTCTGTTTTCACTCGAGTCTCAGCTGTGTTGTGTAGGTTTTCCTTTGTTGTGTGCTGAGTTCCTCCTTTCATTAAAGGAGCTTCTGAAGCCCATATGAATTACAAACTACCCAAGATAAATGGAATGGAAACAAGATCAATGTTGCCTTACCCTACCACATCTTAGTGCAGTTGGATACAAAGAAAGATCTTACCTTGTCCTGTCAGATGATCTGCCAGCAGTGTGACTATTATGTTATCTACAAATGGGCACTTTGTAAATTCTGTGTAAACATGAAGAACAGCCTTCCTGACAAATAAGAACAAAAGCCACAAGCATTGTCTCTGGAGAGTTTTCCAAGTGAAACAATAGTAAGAAATGGATGGGTATTTTTAGAATTTCCTTGCTTCAGTGATATGTTCTGTTCTTTCCTCCAACAGCTGTGCTTTTCTAACCAAGCTACACACTCATTGTTACACAGAAGCTTCTAAATTTATTGCAGCACAAAGAGAATGTAATGAACTCATTAAGGCTTTTAAAGAAGGTCAGTGAATTTTAAGTGACCTACTGTGTATGGCTGTCCAACAAAACTTACTTTTTGTCAATAGTAAAAAAAAAGGCTTTTTATTTTACAGCTTGCTATCCTTCTCTCCACTGTTAATTTTTTTGGCTGCGAAGTCACATTGCAAAAAATGTGTACTAAACTCCTTTTCAGTTCATTTTTTTCAGTAAAGAAGCTTGTATAGAGCTTCTCCTTCCTGAAGTTTGTCCCCTTTGCTCTGGCTCAGTGAAATGGCACCTGCCAGTTGCTGTATGACCCACCAGGGACCAGTCTGTTTGAGAGCTGCCCTTGAAATATCTTTTCTATAGCTGCTGTTTTGGAGCAGCAAGAACCGCAGTCCAAACCTGCTGTTCTTTCGAGTGGTTTAGTTCATGCTCGTTCCAGCCTTTCTGGTTCCTGAAGATGACCTTTCATTCCCAGTATTTTTCAATTTTTCTTCCTCAGCTCCCCTCCCAATAGTTTGTGAGTGTGGAATTCTCTTGCAGCATAGAAAGGTGAGAACTACTCCTATCAAAATATACTATGTAAAAAAGTGCAGAGAAATGAGGGATGGCAGAGATGAGTTTGATTAATTGATTGAGGGTGATTATCCTGAGGAGGATTTACAGGTGCTTCCTAAAAGGTCTATGTTGGTTTCTGGGTTCATGCCCATTTACTTTCCTTGTTGGTTTTACCTTCTGATTTCAAAACTGAGGATGTTTTCTCTCCAGCTAAAACTACCAATTCCCAAAGCTGTAGTTGACTTTTGTGCTGGTTAACCCAACAGAGAACAAGTGAAATGAAATGGTCTGAGTTAATAGAGAATAGCATGAGAGGTCTTTTTTTTCTGTTTTATTTCTGCTTTTATATGTATAAATTGCGAGAAACGATGCTCACTTTTTAAAATTTCAAAGATTTATCAAACCTTAACAAAATACAACAAAGGACTGAATAAGGAAAAAGAGCAGCGCTGGGAGCATGGAACTAAACCGCCATGCGCTCACCCACAAAATGGCTGCTCTGCCTTTTATACCCCTGAGGTTGCACCAGGTAACCCTGGCCCCTCCCAAAGTCTGTCAATCAACTCTTCCTTGCCGTCCATTGGTGGAGACTGCTTTGTTACAACCTGATTGGCGGTCAGGCGTTGCCATGCCACGCCCCCCAGTAACAAGCCTTCCCCATTCCCAACTGCCCTCCACACATCCCGACTACCAAGGCCGTCCCTTGGCAGCCACACAGGGGAAAGGGGATTACGGGGAGAACAGAGGACGTCCAAACAACAAATCACAAGAACATAACTATACATCAATAAAACTTCTCTTAACATACACATAATATTCACCCCTTAATTGCCAGAGCCAACCATCGCATTACCCATCTATAACATAAATTATACCCATTTCATCTAAAACTTGTTTTCAAACTTCCTCTCAGAGATGACAGAGAATTTTTTTCCACATTTCCCCATCTTGTTGAAGCACCCTTTATTTATCACCTTGGCTCTGAGAGGCAGTAGGTTGAAGTGCTGCTGCTGTTCTTTGGTGATTGAGGATGTTTGCGTGCTGGGGGTACTGATGAAGCTCTGCCTTGGGACTGTGTAGCAGATATGATGACTTTTTCCTCCCTGGCAAGCCCAGTGCTGCTCTTTGCAACAGACTTCCACGATGGTGATAACACTGCTGCATTCAAACAAGACAAAAAATTTGCTTTTTTTAAGGCATAAATATTTTGTGGATTTAGATGACATTGGTGACATTGTGTGACTTGTAATGGAATTTGTTTCTGTAGGAAATGGTCAGCACAGTTGATTTGAATGCAGATGTGTAGGAAAGATGCTCTAAGATTAAGGTGACTGACACCCCCTTCTTCAAGTTCAAGATTACAGTGGGATGTAGTATCTTTCATGTTCACATCTTTATTTAATTCCTCTTTAGTATGCTGAATTTTGTATGAAGAAAAACCTTACTTTGTTCCTTATTCTGGCTGTCACATTTTAAAAAATATATAGGAAAATCCGACAGGGCTTCAGAACAACCTTACTTATTAAATACAGCCTGTATGTGCCTTAAAGTATGAATTGTTCTTTGAATTTTTATTTGCTAAGTCTTCTCTTTCAAATGACTATGAAAAATGGAGAAGGTAGTCAATAGTCCAAGGATTTCTCACTGAGCTGGACAAAATATTAAAAAAATAAGTTAACTTGAAACTGAAGTGGCCTAACTAAAAATGGAGAAAAGGTGTAAACTGAAAACTGAAATTAATTAACTTGTGTAGCAGCTACATTGGATTGCTACAGATTTTGTGGTACTGGAAGCAGCTAAGCGAAGACTCTTTTTAAAGGACCTAAGACTTCAGTTTAAGTTGTATTTGGCTTCTTGAAAAAAAACAAACCAACAAACAAAGCCAAAACCAATGTGGTCTTTGTGACGTGAGATGGACAGTAGAGTGTCCTCCTGTTCTGTCAGTTGCTGCCTAGAGAAAGAGACCAATCCCACCTGACTACAGCCACCTTTCAGGGAGCTGTAGAGAGTGATGTGGTCACTTCTGAGTCTCCTTTTCTCCAGGCTAAACAGTCCCAGCTCCCTCAGCTGTTCCTCACAGGCCTTGTGTTCCAAGCCCCTCACCAGCCTTGTTGCCTCCTCTGGATGCACTCACATGTCTCAGTGTCCTTCCTAAAGTGAGGGGCCAGAGCTGGACACAGCACTCAGTGTCCATCCTAAACTGAGGGGCCAGGGCTGGACACAGCACTCAGTGTCCTTCCTAAACTGAGGGGCCAGGGCTGGACACAGCACTCAGTGTCCTTCCTAAACTGAGGGGCCAGAGCTGGACACAGCACTCAGTGTCCTTCCTAAACTGAGGGCCCAGAGCCTCAGAGCCAGGTGTGGCCTCACCAGGGCCGAGTGCAGGGGAACAATGACCTCCCTGCTCCTGCTGGCCACACCATTCCTGATCCAGGCCAGGTGCCCTTGGCCTTCTTGGCCACCAGGGCACACTGCTGCCTCATGTTCAGACACTGCTGGCTCATGTTCAGAATTTGCTAATGGCACAAGCCCTGTTTTGATTTCAGCTGTGTCTGTTGTGCTCTGATTGTGGAATGGGTGGTGTGAGCAATGCTTACATTTATTAAAGCGTTTCATGTAGCACAAAGACTACCTGATTCCTGGACTCCTAGGTAGGAACATGCTCAAGAACTGCTCCATATTTTCCATAAAAGAGGATTCCTACTGATCTTGAGTAAATTGCATGTGATTGCATAAATAATATAACATTGGTAAACTTGGGCTGTGTTTGTGCAGGCTTTGGTGGCTTCTGTAACTATGGCTTTGTTTGTGCATGGGTACAGAAGAAGCTGGCAAACTCAGAGGAAAACCTGAAAATTTAGGTTTGTAGATAATAAAATTAATTTCCAGAAATTTGTCTGCATGCCATCCTTACTAATTAATTCACTAAGTATTTTTCCCTGAAATGTTGCTACAAAAGGGGAGTTAATTTTTGAAGAATTGATATGCATGAGGTAGGTTGGCAATAAGGACTAGGAGGAATTTTGGAAAAGACTTTGCATTTTAATTAAATCCATCATTTGAATTTTTGAAAAGTAGTTTGAAAACAAAACAAAACTCCTTCTCACATTATTCATTCTGAAGCCTCAGGACATTCAAGCTAATCAGAGGATTTTTTGCTCTAAGTATGACACAAGCCCTAGGTATTAGACTGAAAGACATGTGTCAATGTACAATATAGAAAATTAAACAGTGAAGTTAGTTTTTGTCTTCAGAAAATATTAACCTTGTTTGTCCATGAATAAAATGGAAGAACTGTCAGAATATTTTCATAGAATAAAATGCTGAAAATGAGAGTGAGTGTTACATGATAACTAACTGCCTGAAAGAGTGAACAGTGACAGATGGCTTGTTATGATGCTTAGGGACTTTTTTGGTCATCTTCTGTTGTCAGTGAAAACCCTTGTCAGGAGTCAGATCTGAAATGATTGTCACTGATGGGGTATTTATCAGGAAGTTCATTTAGTAGGAAAGTCACTGGTCTTTGGGAGGAGAGCATGAAGCCAAAGCCTCAGCGGTCTCACTTAAAATTGGAATTTAATTGCTGTACCTGCTCTGGCTTCCAGCAGAGGTGAACTTTACTCTTTATGAAGTGAAACTGAATATATTTCCTAACTGTGGCTGTACATTAAAAGAAAGAAAAGCAAAGGCATGCTGGAAAATCATTGTTTCAGTCTGGCGCTAAAAGATGTTTTCAAAATTGACTGAGGAGAATGAAGGAATTGGGAAACTTCTTGGAATGAGGTGCTTAGATGTGGATACTGAATGTGAGAGATCAGGCAGGCAGCATATTGTCTGTGTGAAAATCAAGTCACGTAACTTTCTCACATTAGGCCTGAGAAACTGAGGCCTGAGAAAGTGTGAGGAGGAATTTAAAACAGTCCCTGGAGAAGGAAAACCACCTCTTCAGGTGTTGTTTGCCTCCTTGTTGTTTACTTGCAAGAAACGGTCAAAAGATGTTTTTCCTAACTGTCCAACGATGGTCTTGTGTTAGTTTGATAGCCAATGAAAGTTGTACACTTTCAGGCCCTTTCAGAACTGTCTATAAAAGAGGATATTGAAAAAAAAAAAACTTGCTCTCATTTGCACCTCAGTTCGAGAGTCTGTGTCGTACTTCTCGCCGTTCCTAATATAGTGCGACACTTAGATATCCAATTTTTTCTTATTTCATGTGTTGTGAAAACTATGATTATTTCAAAGCAGGGAGAGCAAAGGGAATTCATTGTCTTCAAGTGAATAAATACCGCTGGATTCTATTGCTGGTTCTGTGCCTGGCTGTGCCCAGCGCCTCCCAAGGTCCCTGTGGGGTCACCGCAAGGCCCCTCCCTTCCCTGGGATGCTGCTCACCCCAACACTGCTGTGCTCAGGACTTTCCATGGAAATGCTATGACAAGTCCTGAACTGCAATTAAGGAGCCTATGAATCATTGTGACACAGTGGAAGAGCCCCTGGGTCAGTCCTTCCCACCTGGAAGAATATACACATTTCACCTTTCACTCCTCTGCCTGGACCTGGTGGTTTCCTCTTATTGTGCTCAAAACAGTGACATCTCTGTGCACCTCAGCATTTCTTCAGTTGAGGAACTTCTGTTCAGCTTCTAAAATTACTCACCAGTCAGCCTGGCAAAGCAATCTTCTTAATGATCTGGCAAAGTACACATCCCTAAATACTCCTCTGCTAGCTAAGAAACTCTCCTCTGCAATTCAAAGTGTACACAGGCTTATATACATGTCATGTGAAATTTAAAATAAAATATTTGTTCATGGCATTAGAATATGTAAAGCAAGAACCAGCAGGTAAGCTCAGGAAAGTAAAGAGGAAAAAATAACTTGGAGTCCTATGATCCTTCTTAATGCATGGAAACCTCACTGAATCTATTTTGGCAAATATGTAGGAATTTTTTTCAAGCTTCTGTATTTACTGCTAATGGGAGTTTTACTTGCAACTTCCCACGCTCTGCAGTTAAGAATGACTCTCCCTTTTAATGTTGTTTTAACATGATTTTCTTGTCATTTCATTACTTACTGTAGATCACTAAAATTACTGGTTTGCAAACTTTATCATGGTCTGGTAATAAAACTTAATAAGATCAGAAAACATAAAAAAGACCTAGCTAATATATCTTACTGCAAATGTTAGACTAGCTGTTACTTTACCCTCGAACAACAAAGTTTAACTCTTCTTTATGGAAGTGGAGATGTTACAAGGATGGGGTCATAATGTGATGAAAATGTGCTTCACCCGGGCTTGTAGCAGCTCTTGTGTTACGTGTGTAGGTGCTCTGCACAAAGGTGAGTGGTTGGTGGATTTGTTCTGTATTGTGCCATGACTCCAGCTGGAAATGAGGAACTTTTCCTTTTGGCACAGCTCAGTCCCACAGCTGTTTGGTCCTTAGCCTGAGACAGGGAATCAGGGAAGGCCAGTGATGGTCAATCTTGTTATTATAGTCATTATTATGTCCTTAAATCTGGGTATTATCCAGCAGCTGCCCAGTTCTGGCACAAGAGTCATTGTCAGGGCCTAGGGAAATGCTGCTTTTGCTCTTCCACAGCTGGCTGGGGAGTGCTGCACCACTGGTTTATGGTGCTGCCTGGGGGAATATCAATCCCAGAGCTGTCAAGATGATGTGTGAATAGAACACAGCAGAATGAATTTGGAAGGAATAGTGAAAAACTGCCAGTGCTGAATTAGTGAACCTGTAGTTGCCTTGTACAAAAGGAAACAAAAAGCATATGCGATTTTATTTACCCAACTTTCCATTGGGTAAATAAAATAACTGTGGCCAATATAAAACAGAAGATAGAAGTGTATGTGACATTAGACTAAACAATTCGTGACTGGAAGAAGAGGTAATTCATCCCTATAAAAGTGGTTCCAAGACTACAAAGAGCAACAAAAAAACCGAAATGAAAGGTAAACAGCATTTCATTCTGTAGAATGCGAAAACCATCAGTTTCTCAGGCTTGAGAAGACCATCAGTTAAAGATAATTGCTCTGGAACTGAAAGAGGCCTGCAACTCTTAATTACAAAAATAAAGAGAAAATTCAGGGAGTTGGTTTAGAAAACAAAATAAAAATACAAAACTCATGCAAAAACTCAGTTATTCAGTGCAGTGGAACTGAGGTGTCTTCAGCTTGACTGAAAGTGAAAAAACAGCAGGCTTTTATCAGGGTGGAGTGACGGAGACTTGCATAGAGGGGAAAATATAAACATGCTAGTTAATGCTGAAATGCAGACGTGTACAACAAAGCTATAGAAGAATGTAGAGACTCAAGATGACTAACACATGAGGNCCAGCCTGGAGTATCTGCAGTGGGTAATAATCAGAGGGCTGAATCAGCCTGGGGAGTCTCCTGGTGACATCCTGTACCCGGGCCCCAGGGAGCAGCAGACCTCCCTGTGGGATGGGCCTGGAAGACATATGGGGGCCTCTGTTCCCCTCAGCAGGGAGTCAGCCACTAGGACTACCCTCNCCGAAATGAAAGGTAAACAGCATTTCATTCTGTAGAATGCGAAAACCATCAGTTTCTCAGGCTTGAGAAGACCATCAGTTAAAGATAATTGCTCTGGAACTGAAAGAGGCCTGCAACTCTTAATTACAAAAATAAAGAGAAAATTCAGGGAGTTGGTTTAGAAAACAAAATAAAAATACAAAACTCATGCAAAAACTCAGTTATTCAGTGCAGTGGAACTGAGGTGTCTTCAGCTTGACTGAAAGTGAAAAAACAGCAGGCTTTTATCAGGGTGGAGTGACGGAGACTTGCATAGAGGGGAAAATATAAACATGCTAGTTAATGCTGAAATGCAGACGTGTACAACAAAGCTATAGAAGAATGTAGAGACTCAAGATGACTAACACATGAGGGTAACTACATATACATGACTGAATAATGCAATTAGGGAGAGGAAAATAGCAGAAATAATGTTACTGACAGTGCAATTGAGAGAGATTTGTCAAAAACACAGCATGCTGACTAGATGTCACCCAGCCCAAATGCTAGAAATACAAAGTCATGTTTTGTTCTGTTTGTTTATACTGGTGTAGTGTTTGAGAACTGCTGGGCATGTACTCACTTTTAGTACCCATGCTGTGTGTGTTAGTGTACATGCACCTCAGCTGGGCTACTGATTTCACCACTAACTCAGGTTTATCACCCTTGGGCCTGCTTGCAGACAGTCCAGTGGCATCCCCTTCCCCCTTCAAACCTAGTTTAAAACCCTCTCAATGAGTTCTGCCAGTTCATGAGCTAAAATCCTTCTGCCCTTGACAGAGAG
>VYZR01052897.1:1228-12153 GCA_013400675.1 Oxylabes madagascariensis | reverse complement strand
CGTTCCAGGTGAGTAGCCCAATATCTGCAGAGTTGCTCTCTTCTTTATAGCCCATACGACATGTACTGACTACAGTCACCGTCTCCTCTATTTCACATGCAAGAAAACAAAGTCTAAGTTACTAAACCAAGAGGATAGTTCACTGCTTGAGGATTTAGTCCATACAAAATAAATTCCATAATTTAAACTTTTTGCAGCTTAATTATATTGAGAAACCATTAGATATTTTAAAGAATTAGAATACTGAACTGTTAAATATTAGGCAATTGACCCATACTTAATGTACAGTAAGTTTCTAAAAATGTCCTCAGATAAATTTAGTAGAAAAACAGGTGTAGGAGAAAATTCAAATGTGACCCGTAAGGCCCCAGAATTTAGAAATGAATTGGGATCAGTTCATTCTTTTCCCATGAGGTAACTTGTATAAATGTAATTCTATGGTTTCATAAAACCAGGTCAAGCTTCTGTCCCCTGAGGTCCTTTGGCAATTTGAAGCATGGCAGCACTTTTTCCTGGCTATAAGTTCAAATCTGCATGCGTTCTGGATTTCTGAAAGGAAGCGATTAGCCAAGCTGAAAAGATAGACCCATCCTGTTCAGAGCACACCTTCCACACTGAAAACTACTTACAGGGGTGAAACGTAATTTCATAGAACAGTATTTAGAAGAAGTTGGCTCTGCATTTTTCACCTCTAAAAACGATTCCTTTTCTCTCTGCAGCTGGCACACCAAAGAGCAGGCAAACTTACCACATAACAATGCCAGCAGTTTTAACTAAGGACATTATTCTTTCCTTAAATGTCAAAAAAGTTCTACTCATACAGTCATCCTTCAGAATAATTCTGAATATATGCATTTCATAACTATTATTTTATTACTTCTCATGATATCACTGTATTGTCCTAATTTAAGTATTAAGGCATGTCAAATAAAACTCAATGAGACAAAATCACAAAATCAAGAAGGCATCACCAGAAAAGATGAAACTTCTGCTTGGCAGACGCACACTAGCACAGGCTCAGCAACAGAAAGCTAAAGGCAGTGGAGGCTCCACTCCTTCAGGAACAACCTGAAATTACTGTTTGACACCACATCCCATTCACTGTGTCCTAGAGTCTGACTTTTATTGCAATGAGGCCAGAATGATAATGGGTTGAGTCTGACCACTCAGCTGAGCAACAAGTCCCTCTGTGTGGGACCACACGTCTTCTGGGTCAACTAAATAGATTCAAAGAGGAGAGGAAGGATAACAAAGAAATTCAGGTTATTTGAGCAAACTTCACAGTATGTAAATCTGACATGTACAAACTACGGGGTGGGCTGCTTCTTCTCAAAATAAAATCCACCTTTTCTGCCACTCTATTGAGAGGGTGCCAGAGAAGCTCTGAACAACAAAATTTGTTGAAAGTTTATTAATTCTTAGCGATGTCCCACCTGTTGTACCTTGAGGTGGCCTCAAGCCAACCCAACAGCTGTGGCTATCCCCAAACACGTTGACTAAAAACCTCACTGATGCCCTCCCTGGGAAATGCTATGGCTCCTTTCTTACATGATTTGCATGCACACTCCTGAAACAGCTATATGCTGGTAAATTAGTATTTCTAATACATTTGTCTCATAGTTTCTCAAAACTGAATTTTATACACAGCTATATATTAAATTGTAAATTACTGTAGCAAGAGCTTCTTTTACTACTACTGTCATTTTTAACATCATATTTCAGCAGCAAATTCATTTCAAAGGGAATCAGTAGAATCACAAACCATCTATAATGCCCAGTAATGTAAGACAAAATATTTTATTACCATTTAATGTTTCTTTTTTAACCTGGCCTGTTAAAAGCTATGAGTACTAAAAAAAAATCCATAAAAAACCAAAACCAAAACCAAGCAATCCTGCTTCGTATTAGAACAACAGACAACGTAACTTGCACCAGAATCGTGAAATTAGGCTTTACTGGTGGATACAGACACAGAGAAATAACAAAATCCTATGTGTCACCCATGTTTTAGGAACTGTCCTAACAAGCTAAGCGACAAATATATTAAAAAAAAGAAAAAAAAAAAAAAAGAGAACATAATGACTTCTCACTTGTATTAGTCCTTATATTTAATACCACCTGAGGTATTTTGTTCCCCCCATGCAATAAATTCTGCTAAGGAAACAGAAGATAATTGAGAAATGGTTTCACATCCTTCCCAGCAAACTACCAGTGAGAATCAGAACTAAAATATGAAAAATGACAACCATGGCATATATCTTGGGAGTATGTATTCCCTTCAAAAAGGGACAGGCTACATCTGTACTACAAAAATGAATACAAAAACATCCCAGCAGAGTGTATGAAGCCACAGGTTATACCAAATTCTGATACTCATTCCTGCAAAGATGTTGCCTTGATTTCCTAAAATTAATTCATATGAAAGAATGCCCACAAAAACACTAAGACTGCATTAAATGCATAATGCATTAAAAAATGCATCATTAATCTATTTTATGCAACAAGCATTAATTTCCAGGACACTAAATCTCAAGCATTTTTTCAATGCTTTCAAACTGTCCCTGCAAATGCAAGAAAGTATACAGCAATCCAGCTTCCTACCTAAGATGTCAACTGATTCTTTTATAGCACTTCCAAATATATTTTGCATATGCTTGGTTTAAAAGGTACATCTAGGCTCTTGAAAGCAACAGGACTATCTGCATTCTTAAAGTTACATATATGGTTTAAAACCACAGCACTGTTATTTTAATGTAAATAACTAAGTCCTACAGGTGACCTTGTCCAACAAAGAAAGGTTTTTACAGCAGGCCAAGAGACTGGGAACAAATTATATGCTTCATAAAGATAGATAACGTTGTCATCCATTAAAACATGATGTAAAACCAATTAAAGTATTAAGTTTATATTCTTATCACATTTGGAAAAGAATAATTCAAAAATAATAGCTTCAGTAATGGGTTTTTTTTTAAGGAATGCTCAAACTATCAATAAGCCCTGACTAAATTTATCACAAAACTGTACAAACTGTACAAAACTGTAACACATTGCTTGTACTTCTCTTAAAAATACAGTATCTAATACCAGAAAGAAAGTTTTTTTCTGTCCCATATATACAATCATGATCTAGCTCTTTAAAAAAAATAAATCATTAATAAGTATGAGAATAGCATGAAATCAAAGTTACAAAAGATGTTATTAAATACTAATAAATCACCTGTTTCCTTTATATTTTACTTTATATAACTGCTTTCTTTTCTTTCTTACAATCATTCGATGTAAAATGAAACAGCAAAGCATTTCCCAGATGCAAAATCCAAAAAGTTTCTATCATACAACAATTTGTAAATGCAAGCACATACTGAGACAAGTCCCAAACAACAACTTCTACTCCAAATGTAAAATACCTATTACCTGCTCTCAGTACAGCATCATTAACAAGTGCTCTAACATGAACATTCAGAGTTATGAACTTCAACCATGGCATCGTAACATTACAAGTATATTTCAGCTGTCAATTATGCTAAAGCATGTGCAGCAGTCCCACGTACTCCCATTTTTCCCCTTCTCCTCATCCAACTCCAGGATGTAACTCTTGTTATTTTGTCAGTCAGGTAATCTGTATGCACACCTACTGTGCCCTCTCATTCAGTCATACAATCTAAGGAACAAAATGAATGTAAAAAAATACATCTTAACAGCTAATGTGCACTTTTTTCAGTATATTTAGTATCACATAAAATTATAATATGAATAAGAAAATTAGTCTGAAAGCTTTGCTTGTTTTGGATCAAAAGGAATTTAGGCATAATTTAGCCATTTGGCCAATTCAGAAATTAGTTCTATAAATTATAAGGATGAATAAAATTTTGTTACCAAAACATCTGCATATTTTAATGGAAAAAAAAAATCCAGTTGGTGTGGCAAGGTGGACCAGCAAATTTTAACTGCACCTGCTCCATTGTTCCTGGACTATGGCTAATATCAGCCTTTCAATGGCCATAAAATCCCACTGTTTGATATTTGTAACAAAAAATGTATTTCTTTTTCATACTGAAATAGCTTTTTTCTTATGATGAAGGTGCAAGAAAATAAATTAGTTTTGGAGTGAGCAGGGTACCTTTAAACAGAATAATGAACAAAAAGTTATGTTAAGTGTTACCCACACAAGTATTCTCAGGAGTGAGCTATAAAAACTTTGGAATATTTTATTGTATCGAAAGCATAATTTCATGAACACTAACCAAAAAAGGCTTATATTATTTCAGAAAGTTTCTGCCTGTAACTAATAAAATGCTTTGATACACACAATTTTAATCTTTGCATTCAATTCTGCAAATTCTATTGTGTATATTTATCCACCTGCCATAGGAGGATGTTCACCCTAAACGCAATTATCACAAAACATTGCTTAAAGCAAGGTGAAATAAAATACGTTTTGTGATCCATTTCCTAGGTTGCAACTCATGCAAACAGTTTCATTAGTTTTGGTGGACGTATCCTGAACTACTGCTCAGAGTCAGTTTGGTCCAATATTCCATCTCTAAAAGAGACCTACAGAAATTCACGGAAGAGAAAGCAAGTTTTCAGTATTTTCAGAGTTATCCTTCCCCAGAGTAGTTTCCCAGCTAATCGCTATGAGTGATTTAGACTGGAAAATTCCAAACCGGGATGTAACTGGATGGTCAAAAACTGATCCTTCCTCTCATGAAATTGTGTTAAAGTATTTTTCTACTTAATGCTGTGGAAAATACTCTATTACCCTTTTTCCTTCTCTTCTGTTAAAAAAAAAAAAAAAAAGCTCAAAACAGTTCACAGTTATTAACAGTCAATGCTAAGATTCCATATTTTGTAGATTACACTTGAATATTCTTCAATGCCTGTGAAATGAAACATCAGCACTTGCTAGGAGATGCCCTCGGCTGAGCACAGTATCAGCTAAATAAGTAGAACATAGTGGGTTAAGGATAAAGTTATTCCTCAAAGCAAACTGGATTTTATCATTTCAAGTCACAGACATATCTTGATTCTAAATACAAAGATTTTTGGTTTATGTTTCAGGATTTTTGAAAATAATTTAAATGATAATAGAAAAAGAAAAATTCTTCCTTAATTCACACTGGAGAAATTATCTACATATGAATTAACTCTCTGGATCATAATAGCTTTTTGCAGATGACTCTTCAGCTGCATCGTTTAAATACAAATTTAGGCAACTTAAAATTTACTGTCAATTCCTATTATGTCAGTCCACATTATGGCGCTGTTACAGCATGCACATTTAAAGATTATTGAAAAAATTACTGTTCATGTGCAGTATATAATTTGCAAAAGGTTAATCACTATTTTAAAACAATGAATGGAATTAACTCCTAATGCAAAGCAGATGCCCCAAACCTTATTTTTAAAATAAAACATATTCAACTTATAAAAGAACAAACAGCATCTAAATCCAGTCCTGTTGCTTAAAACCAGACAGACATCATGGCTGTTTTGAACTCTTCTTTCACTGGCTCATACAATTTAGATAAAACTCTGTAGTTTCTGACTACTCTCTGCTGTTCTGCAGCCTTTAATGAATTTTTACAGCTAAACTTGTAAAGCTCCTCCATGACTAGGAAACACTGGCAATGATGAAAGAGATTTACTTGTACCAGACCAGCAGGGATTGCAGTAACGATTTAATACAACAATTAGGTAGTTCCAAAGGAAAATGTTAAAATTCAATCCAGTGTATGAAAATTCTCTGCTTTGTACGAAATTCACTTTAGATGACCAGTCACAGAGATGGGCAATAACAGCCATCTGGAGTGATCTAGGAACAGAGGAAAACAGAAGAAATACTAAATGGCAGTCAAACAAGATTAGCATTTCCAACAAATATTCAGAACCCACTCCGGATTACAGAATATCAAGCAGGACAAGTTATAAATAAGAGTGCTTTGAGTGCATTTTGCTTTATGGTGCTGCGGAGGGGCAGAGAAGAAGCCCTGGGTGGGCGCAGCAGCCCCTCAATGCAGCCCACAGGGACACACCGTGGGGCACTTGCTGCATGTGCCCAGGGGGCTCAGCAACCCCAGCCAGGGGCCTGTGGCTCTAGAAAGAGCCTGGAAACCTGAAACTGAACCAAACAGAGGTGGCAGTGGGCTGAGGAAATAATAAAGCTATCCATATAGCCCTTTCTTGTAAGTAAAGTTGATACAAACCTGACAATAAAACTGTGCTTTTTTTACATAAACTACATCTGCCAAGAAAAGATTTCTTGATTAAAAAAAAAAAAAAAAATTACACAAAACTTTGCCAATATTCATAGCTATAAGATAAAGGAAGAGTTAATCAAATTTAATCCTTGAGGAAGATCATGTGAAGCAATCAGAGAAAAAAAATGTCCCCCTGCCCATCACTAGCAGGCCCTCACCTCCCTGCACGGGAACAGCGTCAGCAGCACTTCTCGAGAGGCAGCCAGCCTTCACAGCGCAGTGTTCCCTTCCAAAGTATCAGATACCCTGCTACTGCCAGCCACTAAGTATCAGATTAAAGGGATAAATAGTTCTGTTCTGTTGTAGTAAGTACGGTCCAAGGATCTCAGCTTTTAAACTACAATATTTACCAATAAATACATAATGTAAGATAGATATTAAAGCACTGTTATTATGAGCAACTGGAGTCTTGTATTTTGTTTAAGTCTAAGGAAACCACTTCCAAACCTTTTACTCCTTCTTTATAGTTACTACAATTTATCTTCTGGAAGTCATCTTTGCTTGTAAAGCCTTCCACATTTCTGCTGATTATATTTTAATAATCTGTGGCAAGAAGGAAGGTCATCAATATAAACCACAGGTACTATATATTTGACATTCCTTCCAGCTGCACTTGCTGACCTGTTCATTTAAAGTATCTATGATCTATACTAACCTATCTGGGTGAGATACTCCTTTAATTAATACAAACAGGAAAAAAAAAATAAAAAAAAAGCTATGCAGGCGTGCAGTATTCAGTAAACAAGGACACGCTAGGTCCACATAATTTGAGAGAAGCAGAGGCTAGAAAAGAGGGACTGAATAACTGCCGTGTAAGATAGCCTTTGAAGAGAATTGTTTCATGTTCAGCATCTTTCCCCTTTATACTCAAAAATCAATTAGGTTGTTTTCCAAAAATTGTAAATAGCTTCCAAAGGCTGCAAATAATTCCCCGCTTTAAGTATGAATGTCAATGAACTCATTCAAAATCATCTCCAAATGTCAGAAAAGATTAACATATCCTGGTGACAGAAGGGAGGTCAGAAGAAAGCGCACGCTTTTAGCCTTTACTCGGGTGGGCATGATCCAAAGCCAGACTAAGTCTATGGGAAAACTCTAGAAAGGGACACAGCATGGCAAAATTCCATAACAAGTGCTCAAAACACAAGAGACCAGAAACAATCTGGGATCAATAGCTTCCAGGTCATTAATCCTAGGCAGGTGACATCCAGTGCACAGTTCGCTACTCTCTTTCACCCACACATTCAAGAAACCTGACTCGATTGGCATCTAGTAGCTCTAAATATTTTCCACGTTTTCCCTTTATCCTTCCCCTACTTGTTTGGCATATGGCTTTCTAGCATCCCATTAATGTCAAACCGTTTAATCGGAATGTAAGCTAAATGCACAGTTTGCTATTTCCTGGATTTCTGTTTGGCAGCCAATGCTTTTTATGAGGAAAATAAAAGCAAAGGTCAGTATGACCAGAAAAGAAAAGTCATCTTCCATAACGGAAGCTTATTTTTCCAGTGAACTGATACACAAGCCTAATTTAGAAAAAGGTCCTTTAGTATCATGTTATTATTAGTAGTATCACAAATAAACACAGAAACCAATTCACTTTACAGACCTCGACATTAAGCATTCAATAGAAAATCCCTTGGTGTTTTATTGATTTTTGTTTTATTGATTTTTTTAAATAGCAATATCACAGTTAAAATGTATCATTTTGGTGAAACACATCTAAAACTTTTCCGTCCTGAAATAAGTTATTACAAATTATTTCCACAGCAACTGGCAACTAATGATTCAATCCATTTAGAGAACAACAAAGTAATGGCTTTATTTGGATGCCTTTTTGATTAAATAACATATTAACCTTGATGAAGCTTTCCAAAAAGGGATTAGCGTACTCGAGTGCATCAGCTGATTATGAGACAAATATAACAGTGATAAGATGCTGGTTCAAAATTTTTGAATCTGATGAGTATAACAATTTAGCCGCTAGGATGGAGTTGGCTCTTCCAGTTTGCATCTCAACAGTAAAGTGTCCACCCGGGATACAAAAAAGACATCACTCAACAAAAGTATGCAGCAACTGGGAGTCGGGAAAGGTCGCTTAAATCACTAAACTGAGTAGACAAAAATACCCTGCATCATTACTGTAATGTCAGAATTAACTAAAAATTATTTGTAAAGAAAGAAGAATTAAAAGTATTAGAGGGGAAATCCAGAAAGTAAATACACATATATCTTCCCATTATATCATCCATTTTAACCAAAACTCACTGACCCACTTTGTTTTATCTGTCTATACTGTACTAATACATTTTGCATACCTATTGTATATCCTTTCCATTAATTTATTTGCTTAATGGATGTATAAGTCAGTCTACTACAATTATGCTTTTTAAGGGTCAAATCCTACTCACTTCTGAACCCAGTACTGTAATTTCTACTACACTGGATGATAACACAGCAGACCTCAGGAACAGCTGAAACGCAGCCGATTCTGTGCTGTTGACATAATCAAGCCATGTTACAACCAGGCTGCCAAACCCTTTTATAACCCTGCCAAGTCCAGGAATTGGTGTCTCCATACGCCCCCAACCGCCCCCTCCCCCCCCCAAAAAAGAAAGTTTCTCTATTTCTTAATTCTACATGTTCAAATTAAAATTCACACGGTTATGACTGTGGCAAAGAAAAACTTCCGTGAGTTTATTTTAAGGACCAAATCTTGGAACTCTTGCAGAGTTGTTGCAAGTTACACACCACACCACACGGGCACACACACACACATACACACACAAAACCCCCAACCCAACAATTGTCTAAGAGCAGCTATTAATATTCATGTTGATTCCACATGAAACAACAGCAGAGTTACCCAAGCAGCTACAGTTATGTCAGCGCTTGGAAGTTATTCCAGGCTGTTTTGTCCTCCTGCCCTGAATATTCAGGAACTTCAACAATCCATCCAGCAACTGCTACCGCAGAGTAAGAGCTCTGCTTTGCCTGGCTCTATGCTAATGACTGCCAGGCACCCTCTGCTCAATCGGGGGGGATGAAGGGAAGGAGGAGGGGATGTCACACCCACCGCCATTGGGGACGGGACGGGCAGAAACACGGCATCGCGTGGGGTTAATTCCCCACGTGTTAGTTGTTGCTGCACCTTGAAATCTGACAACAGGAAAGTGAAACGATCTCGGTCTGTTTGTTTGGGTATATTGAAAGTAGCATCGGGACTTTGTCCACGACCTCCTCCGTGGGAAGTTCCCGCCGCCCCTCCAGCGCGGCAGAGCCCGAGCCCCCGCCCCCGCCCGAGGCAGGGGGAGACCCCCGGGAACTGGAGGCGCTTCCGACCGCTCTGATCTCGGGGTCACGGCAGTTATGCGATCCCTTCTCCTTATCGAGCAGATTCAGCCCTGTAACCTACAGATTGAGAGATAACAGCCTCATGCTTTCGCCCTTCGTTGCAAAGGCGGCTGCTATTGCATCAGGAATTTCCTCTTTTGGCAGCTCCTTCTATCCCCCCGACACCCTTCCCCGGCTGTGGCAAGTTCGGGGCTCACCTCCCCCCCGCGGTCTCCCCGGCCCGCGGGGTGCGGGGATACCCCCGCACCGTCCGCAGCCGCAGCGCTGCTCCCCGCCCTCGGCGCCGTCCCCGCCACCGCGCCCGCGTTACTCTGCGCGGTAGCAGGATCCAGCCTTGCCAAACCCCTGCCGCGCTCCCGCTGCCCCCCGTCTCCTCCTCCTTGGCTGGCGAGGGCCTGGAGCTGCTCGCACCTGCTCCTCGGGGACCGACACCCTCACCCCCCTCACCGAGGATGCAGCCCGGCCCGGCCGCCTGGCACCTCTCCCCACTACCCCAAAGCAAAGCCGCCGCCACCTCCTCCTCCTCCTCCTCCTCCTCCTCGCCGTCTTCCCGCCCTCCCTTCACCTCCCCCGTTCGCCATGTGGCAACTGCCTTACAGCCCTACACAAAAAGTGCACGTGCCCCCTCGGATGTGTGACAGCAGCTGATGGCCAAGCGGCCTCCATCGCCCCGGAACGGGCCCGACGCCCGGGCAGCTCCGCGCCCCATCCCAGTGAACGCGACACCCCAGTGTCTGTGTCGCCGGCCCCCCATCAGGACCGCTCCCCGCCCACTCCCGTGCGCCCTTCGGGCGGCTTTTTCCCAGGGTTGCCCGCTTTAAAGATACATCCAAGGATAAACTTCAGCTGGGGGTTCGGTCAGAAAGCGAGCACTTTCTGGCCCCTTCCCACCCCGGCCGGCCCTCTGCTCCCGCGCTGCGCTGCCCGCGGCTACCCTTAGCCCCAGCACGCCTCGGCCCGGGGGACAGGGAAAGGGACAATGACAGAGAGACACTTGCAGGGCGCAGCGGGAGGGGGGCACAAACTCCCCTTCCGCCCTCTGTCCCTCCGTCCCACGGAGAAGCAGCGGCGCTGGCTGCGGGGAAGGCCGGCCGGGGCAGCGCGGAGGGGGCAGCGGGAAGCGGCGCAGCGCCGGCCCGGACCGCACCGCGCGGGGGTGGGACGGGGGCGGCGGCGGCGGCGGGGGGGCCGGCGGGGCGCGCGTGTGCCTTGCGGCGCTTACCTGGCGTTGGTGCAGTCGTTGTAGAGGGTCTCGAAATCCTTCCTGGAGATGAGTTTGCAGCGGTTGACCCCGGGCTGGATGGCCCCCAG
>VYZR01052883.1:65943-77059 GCA_013400675.1 Oxylabes madagascariensis | reverse complement strand
GGGCCGGGCGGTGTCCCCGCCGTGTTTACAGCGCCCGCCGCTCCCGCCCGGCCGCTGCTGCCCCTCGGCCCGGCCCGGCCCGGCCGCTCCTCCGCTCTCCGCGTCAATGCGGCGCCGCCGCCCCGCGGCCTGGCCCGGCCATGGACACCAGCGACCTCTTCACCAGCTGCAAGAAGGGCGACGTGAGCCGCGTGCGGTGAGCCGGGCCGGGCCGGGGAGCGGGTCCGTCCGCCCGCCTCTGCCTTTAACCGCTCCGGGCACGGCGGCGAGCGGGGCCGGGCCCGGCCTCGCCGGGATGTGCTTGCCTGCTGTTCGTCCTGGCTTCCCTAGGGCGGCTGCCGCAGCCTTGGGGCTCCCCGGGGCGGCCGCGGTGCCGGAGTGCGGACAGGGCAGTTTGTTTCTCGTACATAAATGCAGTTTGTTTGCTTGTTTGGGTCTTTGCCGGGGTGCTCAGGTTCGGGTGAGGTGTGCCTGCTTCCGGCAGGTGTCTGAGTGTCAGGCGGTCGCTGCCTCCTCCTGGGTGTGGATGCTGCCTGTGGCAAATGTCCTCGCACCAGGCTCCTCTCCAGCCGCTCTTCCTTTATCGTTGGAAATGGTATTTGCGTTGATAGGGAGCTGGATCCCTGGGACACGCGATCGTCGTGGAGATGTTTAGACACCTTGTGCTGTAGACTGCGGGAGTATCTCTGAGAAATATGGGGATACTAACATTTCAGGTCCATTTCCTTGCTCATCTCAAAGCAGCACAGCTTAACTGCAGTGAGGCAGATGGACTTCTTGTCTGCAGGGTGAATGCAAGGTCCAGGTTTACAACAGGCTCTTTTCCTGCATCTCGTGGTTTGAATCTGAAACTGTTCTTCACCCTTTTATCCTACTTGATTCTTCCATCTCGTAATGTGCGATATGCCAGATAATCAAAGCAACCTCTGTTTCAAGGTGCTTGCTAGTGAAGGGTAAGTGTGCAGATAGATAAGGTCTGGGGAACATGGTTATCTGTTGTGATTGTGTTAGATTAAATCATTGCAAGTGGTAAATTGCAGGTTTACTGTAGAAGGAGGGGTCTGAGGGATGACCTTACAGAGCTTTAAGATGGCCTGTATAGAAGTAATGGTGGAGAAATGAGAGTCTGAGAGGGCTGTCAGAGAAGGGGGTCAAACTGACCACATGGGAGCTGAGTAGAAAGGAGCTGAGTTGCTTGGTGTGTTGAATGTGGTCAGAGGAACTGAAGTTTGAGACAAGAAAGGGGAAGGGAGTGAAAGAGAAGACTCATGTGGTAGGTAATAAAAAACCAAAACTTGAGCCAGGCTGTGCAGGAGATTTGTCTGCAAGGCAAAGCCCAGCTTCTAGAGGTGTAAGAGAGGGAGTGTTAGCAGCACTGGATCTAGCCTAAACATGCAAGACAAGGAAGTGGCAGGATTTAAGAGCAGTCTGGAGTGACACTGATGTTGCTTTTGTCAGGAATAGCCACGAGCAGGATGGGAGTCCAGCCTTGGCCTTGTAAAATTGGCCACTCATTTGTAAGCATCCAGGCCGGGAGCATTGTTGGGGAATCTGAAGGTACTGCAGAAGTACTCAGGCTTCTTTTGAGATTGCTGCCCTGTTAGAGATGCGTTTGATTACCCTCTTTCCCCATGTGCACCACTTAAAATTGAAGGGAGCTGCCAGGCCATACTGTGGAACACCATTCTTTGGGTGAAGATTTGGCTGATGCCCCTTCAGCCGCAGCTGACATTCCCCCAAGTCCAGTGCAAGATCCTGTCATATCTTTGGAAGTTACTCTATGAACTTGAAGTTACATCTTCTGAAAGAGGAGAATGTGACTGAGTGAGTAGCTGCATGAAGTTATAACTTTGCTCTCTCCCTTTTCTTCCAGATACCTTCTTGAACAGCGAGATGTGGAAATTAATGTCCGTGATAAGTGGGACAGTACACCCCTGTGAGTGCTGCAGCCTGGAGCACTGGCTGGGCGGGGGGTAGGGCCTTCAGAGCTCCTTTACTCTCTCTGCATCAGCAGCCATTGGCAGTGTTACGAAATGTCTCAGGTTCTGCTTTTTAGGAGCTTTAGATACATAGTTCTGCTTCTCTTCCCTGTGGCCGCTGTGCTAAATGTGTGTTTGTATCCCCATTTGATTGCAACTTGCTGTAGTGATGCTCAGAGGTGGGTTTTGTGAGCAAATTACCTGGATTAAGCACTCCGCTCTTGGCTAGATTAGGTTTTTACCCCACAAAAGTCTATGGCATTCTAGCATGTCTTTTAGGTGAAAGCTTGGCCTGATAAAATGCCAAGAGGCTGGGGGATCACAGTCCATCTCGCAGAAGATAATGAGGAATCCCCCTGGAGGTGCTGAGGGATGTGCTGTGAGTTTGTTACCTCCTGACAATTCCAAAATACATTTAGACATCTGCAATATATTTAGAGTACGAATAACTTCCCAAAGTAAAGGAAGACTAACATTTGGCTGCTGCAATGCACGTCACAGGATTCTCCTAGTTTGTAGGACCGTTTGAGGTCCTTGTGAAAGAGAATCATGAAAGGTTTAGATTGTGAAAGAGAAAAAAACTCATTGAAGTAGAACTTCAATAGGGGGTGAATTTGCTGTACATCCAGTGTGGGTGCTGTTCCCTCCTTGGCATAGCGTGAGGCAGTCAGACTGACAACAGGAGTATGGAGTGTTCTTGAGAATTCAGTGGACTGCTGAGTGCCCATGAAATGATCTCCATTAAGATGAGGATGGATTTGGCAGCTGGTAGTGCAACAGAAGATGCTGAGCCCAGACTGGGACCTTGAGATCTCCTTGCAGTGCCTAGGATTGCTGAGAACAGATCCTGCTTAGTCTGTTGCTGGGATCAGGCTTCTGTGCTGTTTGGTAGTGATTCCTCACTCTTAGGAGGAGTTGTCTCCCAAGCTTCTCAGGGGTGCTCAGTGCTGTGATCTGTGTGTGGTGATGTGCCAAAACACTGAATTTTGCTTCCTACTGCGTCTCTAATTTTCTTTCTCTCATTATTGTCAGGTATTACGCCTGTCTGTGTGGACATGAGGAGCTTGTACGTTATCTTCTAGCCAACGGTGAGCAAAAGTGTCCTGATATGGGTGCAGTGTCTTTCCCTGGTCCGCTGGGATTGTATGTCTTCTACCTGTCCCTTGTGGAAACTTCTTCTGTTACAACCAACCATCTGATTAGCGGTCTTAGGCTACAGAAGAAGCCCTGCACATGCCTTTATAGTCTCTTTTGCAGGCCATTTGCTGCTTGAATTTGCTTCTTGAAATTGCTTGAAAATTCTTGATTTGCTTGAAATCTTGAAAATGCACAGAAAGGGAAGTTGTATGTGATGGCTCAATGCAGCATGACTTTCTGAAATCACAGCTGATGTTTTGTGAGGGTGCAATGGTGTTGGGAATATACCGATCTGAGAGTTGTATTTCATAGGAAGAATTGTTTCTGTAAAACTTTCTTGTACTCTACTGATAGCCTGGCTTTGTAAGCAGGACTTAAATGTGAAATGCAAGGGATTTTGCTAATCTCAGAAAAAGCAAGTCCAATTCTTCAGGCCAACTGCCTGCCCATTTGGTTCTCAGCACCCAAATTCTCCTAGGTACTGGTAGTGTTTTGCCAGAGGAACCAGAGTGCAGAGTCACATCTCAAAAGGTCTGGTTTTCTGCTACATTTGCAGCATCTTAATCAACCACTTATGTAATTCTAAATAGGAAAATGCAAATGCCCTCCAAATTTCTAGCAGGTTCCAACCTAAAGAGGCATCTCCTGTCTTACACAAGCAGGAATACTTTTTAGGTGGAGTTCTTAACAGTCCAAGAAATCATTGCACTCTTTGTACAGTGAGATTTGTCGTCCCAGAACTCTGCTGGAGCCATGCTGAAAGACTTTTTACACGGGTCAGTTTAAACAAGTCATGGCTTTCTCAGAAAGGGATTTGTCTGTGGGAGAGCAGCTTTGGATTGTACACATATGAGGGAAGCTCAGTTTTTGTTAATATGCTCATCAACAGAGGGGACACAGTGAAACGTGTCAGCAGCCAGAAGTCACACTCGTTTAGTGACCATTTGGGGACACTGGAGAAGGATCTAACTCTGCCTGCTGGCCTGTGCCTGTGCTTGTTAAACAGGAGCAAAGTGTGAGGCAAACACTTTTGATGGAGAACGTTGTTTGTACGGAGCTCTGAGTGATGCCATCCGCCGGCTGCTGAAGGAGTACAAACAGATCACGGCCAAGTCCATGAAGAGGGACTACTACGATGTCTTCCTGCAGCGGTAAGGGCATGAGGAATGTGCACAGCATCCCATCATCCTTCCTGAGCTCTTCTGCATATTCCAGCTTTCTGTTCCAGGGTAGCTTTGAAAGGCAGCTGATCAGTTCCCTCTCTCATTCCTGGGCATGTAAGGTTTCCTAAGGAATGTTCCTCTGTGCTCTAGGGGATGATCTCCAGGTGTGTGTGTGCATAGCCTCCAGTGAGTTGTGTACAGACTCTAGAGTCAATAAAAATCTGGTCTTTATAATGCAGAAGCACTAAGCTGTCATTGTTGGTTGACAAACCAAAATCAGATCACTAAAACCACATCAACAATTTAGGACAGTATGTCAACTGAAATTCCGTTTCAGGACTGAAGGTGCTATAGCTTGCAAGATGAAATTTTCAACACTGGTAAAATGTTTCTCATTTGTGAAACAGAGCATTTTAAGAAGCCTCAAACTGACTCACAGTGACATTGCCCAGTTCTTTCTTTTTGGTTATTAAAATTTGTTAAGATACTTTTGGAAGTTGCCTGTCCCACATTGTACTAGAGCCTGAGTGGCAGGCTAACTTGCTTAGGAGTAGAGGAATAGTTTCAAGCTTTTCTTCTTGCTGTTTCTCTACCTTGGTAACTCTGATGTTATTACAGACTTGCTGGTTGTTATTTTTTTTTCTTTTATTTCCCGTTGGACTTACTTACAAATATTAAAACCTTGATGTGCCTTTTTTTATCTTCGAAACGGGAGTGTTAATAAGTCCTAGAAAAATTTGACAATCTTCCCAGTACTACAGTGTCCTAATTTCTGAACCTGTAGGAAGAGAGAGGAGGAAGGAAACTCGTTTATCTAAGTAAAATCAGATTCTGTGTTCCAAGGAAGTAGAAATTTGCATGGTTATTACTGCCCTGGTGACTGTGGCTCAGATGGTCCAGGGTTGATCATACGTGAAAGCTAAAATGTGCTGGTTTCTGCTTCTCATTCAAGCAGACCTTGTGTTAAAGTTGAAACAAAGGGCAACATTTGTGGGGCAGAAAGTAAAAACCTAATGCTTCTGTTTGGTTTGGGGCAAGACATTTAGAAGGAAGGGTGTGCTAGGGGCAGGCAATTGAGATTAGCATTCAAGACTCTGACAACATCTCCGTATGTGATTCCACACCTTTCTGTGCACCAGTCCAGCTCTCTGGGAGTATGATGCTTGATGTCCACCTGATTTGACCTCTTGAGGATGTTTGTGAGGATATATGTACAAGGAGTGATAGGCATTAGAAAACACTGATGATGATTGCTGTAGACTCTAGAAGTAGCAGTTTTGGTTTTTTCCTTTTGAAGAATGAAGCTACGGGCATGCAGGCATAAACGAGGCTCCACCTTTGATGTGGTAATTGCCTGCTTTTCATGCCTGTCACATCCTTCCTTTTTCTGAGGGTGGGTGACATCAAGTCCTCTCCTATTTGTTACATGGTTAAAGTGTGCACACTGACAGAGCCCAGAGAGTGGGAGTTTTGCATCTTACTTTGTAGCAAGGTGGTTCTTTTTGAAGGTGTGTCATTTTGCAGGGGGTTTTTGACATCTGGTGACTTAAAAGCAGTATTAACTTCTGAAGATGTGCTTGGGGGCAGCTAGTTCCACTTTAAAATCTGTTCCCGGTATTCACCTAAGGCAGGAAGATTTCATTCTCCAGCCTCTCTGTTGCACTAGCAAAACTTCTTTGAGTTATGGAAGGGAGTGAGACATCCCACTCCAGTATGTGAAGTACCAGCCCCATGCTGGCCTTCCTGCTGAGCAGGGAGAGACTGCAGTACCTGGAGGTATTTATTCATTTAGACCTAATTGTGTCATGCTCCCCACTAGCATTACTCTGTTCTTTCCTTTTTCATCCAGCAATGAGTTTCCCTTCTCTCTGTTCCTCACAGGTTGCTGGAGCAGGGTTACCAGAGTGACATTGTTTTCATCGTTCATGGCAAATCCTTCTGTGCCCACCGCTGCATCCTCAGTGCTCGCAGTGCTTACTTTGCAGAGATGTTTGAGACCAAATGGAAGGGGAAAAACATGATAGTGTTGAAGCACCCACTGGTGAGCAAGGCTGTGCTTCCATTCATTCCTTTTGCTGTTCCCGCTGGATGAGGAAAGTGAGTTTGAGGGTTAACTTCCACAGTGAATAGCTCCTGGGGCTCAGAATGACCCTTGTTGAAGAGAAGGGCTTGCGAAGGCACTTTATGCAGTAAAATTGCATCTTTTTCAGATAACAAAAGGCTGCAGATTGCATACCTTCCCTTTGTTCCCTCTGTCATGGACTCAAACATATCTTAATTAATTGCAGTAGCATGTAGCTGTTACCATCTGCCAGCTGTGTCACAACCCCTCTCTGGGATAAGTTGAGTCTGTCTAATTCCTGGTGGACAGGTGGTCTGTGGTGAAGACATCACCTCCATAATTGGCACTAATTGAGTCCCTTTTGTTGCCTTTGCAGCAAGAACTAAATAGGCCATAAGTGCACTCCATCCATTAACCACCAATACTCTGGCAGACATATCTGTAACTTGACTCGGGCAGTGCAAATCCTCTCGTGACAAACATAATTCCAGTGTCTCAGAACACTGCTCTCCTTTCTCTCTGTACAAGAACATCTTTCCTCTGGAATTGAGAAGATGTGGAAATGTTTATGATCAGTAAAAACCTGGATTTTGCCGAGCCTGTATTACAACCATATGTCTTGAGTTCCTCCATTAGTCAGGTCCTGTCCCCTGAGGTGTTAGTACCTGAGGGATTAGTATCAGTTGAAACAGTAAGAAGCTGTGTAAGCTAGTTGAAGTGGCAGCATTAGTTATGTGAGGAGCAAGGAAATCACATGCAGTGTGCGAGTTCTTACTTAAGGGGGTTTTTTTCACTTGTTCAGGATCATGTTTCAGACTTACTGTTGAATTCATGGTGATTCCAAATGTAACTTTCTCTTGTTTTATTTTAGATTAATCCAGCAGCCTTTGGTGCTCTTCTGCAGTATCTATACACAGGTAAATGACCTTACTGCCTGCTGTTTGTTTACATGGCTGATGGGCAACTGCCTGTTCCTCTGCACTGAGTGGCACAGGCTTGCACTCAGCGGTGTTTGGGTGCTTCAGTCACCAACAAATCCTCTCTGCTGGCAGAAAGGGAGAATGTGAGAAATCACCAACTCTTCCAAGATGTTTGTACCTTTTGCCAGTTGTCCTGCCAGTAATTATGCAGTCAGTTAAAACCAAAATCAGCTTAGGTTGATTGGTTGGATGGATTTGGAGACTGTATTTTTAACTTAAGGAAGGAAAATCTGTCATCTGGTGTAGCAACCTCCTAAGGTGGTGAAAAAACAGTTTCCCATTAGGACATTTTCAGTTTGGCAGACCTGAGCAGCATGTGCTGAATGCTTTGACTACTTTCTAGTATTTTTTCTGAACGGAAGTTGATCCTAAACCTTCTATGAAAATGCCCAGTGTGGTATTGTAGGCATGTTAAATGCTGAACTATCTGAGGCCAGGAGGTGGTGCCAGAAATTAACATTGTCTTCAAGGCTCTTCTTTTCCAATACAGTGTGTTCAGAAATGTCCCTTGTTGCCTCATTTTCACTGATTGTAAGATCCTGGGAAGAAAACTTGTGAGCCTAATCTGTCCTTACCCAAAGCCAGATAGTCAATGGTGGCAGTCATGCCTGCTGCTGTTGTGCTGCTGTTTTTTGATTTTCTGAGGGAATTAGACATGTTTTGTGTAGCCTGTTTGGTCATTGGACTTTTGAATGAAGCTCTTAGGGTAAACTCTGGAAAGTGAAAATGTGAATTAAATGCCAAACTGTTACTGATTTAAGTGGTGGGTGGTGGTGGAATAATGTCTCAACTTCTGGGACTGAGTTGTAAGTGGATGCTGAAAAGAGAGGCAGTGTATCTAATTTCTAAATTTCTGTGCTATCAAGTCTCAGACCTTTTTTTTTTTCCATTTTTATACCCAAATCCTGTGGATTAAGAGAGCTAACTGCATTTCTTCTTGACAGGTCGTCTGGATATTGATGTAGAATATGTCAGTGATTGTAAGAGATTGGCCAAGCAGTGTCGGCTGCAGGACCTCATCGATGATTTGGAGACCAAATGTAAAAAAGTCTATGAATTTGGTAAGCATTTAACTTGCTGTTGTCTCTGCTGTGCCTGTGTGCCCTTTCAGGGAGAAACAGGAAAGTGTGATGGTGGATGTTTCATGGTGTCCTTGGGGCTTCCAGAAAATGATTCTGTTGTGGAATTCCCATGTTTGCGTGATAGTTTTCAATCATGGCCTTTCTTTAGGGCAGCTGTAGTAGTTTCTGACACATGCATGTTTATAATTTATATTGAATGCTTTCTTTATAGTAGAGCAGCCATGGCAGCAGGACTTTGCTGTGGTTGCCAGACATTCAATTGAGCATGGTGGTATATATATTGGGAAGTGCCTTCCAAGAGGGAGCTTGTTTAAATCCCCAGAAAGATAAAATAGTCAGAAGCAATTTTCTGCATTTATCTGACCCTTAACCAAAGTAAAATGTTTGATAACTGGCCCAAAATGGGTGCAGAGGGAGATGCAACACTTTTTTTAAAAGCAGAGAAGTATTTCTGAAAGCATGTGTATATTAGTAACACAAAGATGTGCCAAACTTTAAATGAAACAATCCTCTATTTAAGGACTTCTTCTTATCCAAATAACTTGTGATCTAATCATGACATAAGCTTATTACATGAAGACCAGCAGCTGGAATTTATCATTCATCTCCTTAGCTCAAGCTAACAGACACATGAAGAACAATCAGAACAGCGCAAGTGGTGTTAGTCACGAAGCAGAAAAAATTATCAGATAACAAAACCTTCAGGCTGAAAGCTTCTGATTCTCATTCCATGCTCTGAGTTAACTCCTTTACTTTAATCAAGTTAATTTTGATTTGAGAAAATACTCCAGTCGATAGTTTAAAGTCAATAGCATCTTCTTCCCTGATCTAAGAGGCAGGAGTGTAGCTGTTCCACCTTTTCCTTTTGAATACGAGTTGTGATTATTCAGCCTCCTGAAGTAGCAGGACATAATTGATAGAATACTTCTGGCTCAAGAAATTCCTCATCTACAAATCACATTTGATCACAAAAGATATTACCATGTGCAGGTTTCCCTTTACACATGTGCAGGTGTTGGCACACATACAGGTGTTGGCAGGGGGAGGTACAAGCTTACCATGGTGCAGCTGTTCTCATGTAGGCCAGGATGCAAGTCCTTACGGGAGCTGTGTCACAGGTCTTACTTCTGCTGTGTAAACACAAATGTAAACACGGACCTGAAAAGATTAGAAATGCATTTCTTGGTATCTACAAAAACTGTAAGGTATCAGTTTATATTAAATAAGAGGCAGAAGAGGGGAGTGGTGAATGAATATGAAGTAAAAGCTACTCAGAAATTAGCTAACAAAATTATCTTGTGTCATCTTTTGATATCAGAGTAATTCCGTGAGAATCCAGAGATCCATTTTTTCCTTTTTATCTTTTTCTCACAGGGTCTAGCTGAGACATTCTACCATAATTAATTTAGTTGAAATCTCATACTATATTGTGGAAGGAAAAGAAGGTGCTTAAATCTGTAAACTGCAAAAAAAGCTGACTTCTTGGTGGGTTTTCAAATGGAAAATAATGAAGTAAAGTGTCAGGTTAGTTGGAAGTTTTAGATAAAAGTACCAGTTGAAAATATAATGGCACTGGACAAATCATTTAACTTCTGTGTACTTTGGGAAGGGAACAGTTTTTCAATTTTGAGGCCTGACAACAGACTGTCAATGGATGGTTTAAAGCACTGATGGAAGTACTGGTCTTCATTTTTATTTATGACAGGTTTATGACAGAACAACTGTTAAAAGTTTGTTTCTTAAATCTCATGTGTAAGCCAGGAAAACTTGATTCCACAGAAAGGCATATATGTAATAGTTACAGAAGTTAAAAAATTGGAAAGGCCTTATATCACATCATGTCTGGCACTTGACAGAATGTGTCTGTTTCTTTGAGTGTTTTAGGAACAGACATCTGATTCAGGTCTGCAGAGCAGGGTCATGTATTGCATCTGTATTATGAAATTGAAACAAGAAAACAAGAGGAGCTCGAGGCTCTGCAGCTCCACTGGATAATGGCAGTGTCTGCAATCTCATTATCTAGAGTTAATCAGTATTTCAAAAGCACTTAGTTTCTTGGCATGCACAGACACGGAAGAGGATGTGGTACAGGAAGAGGATGACCTAGTGCCCTCTGTTGCACCTGAGATATATTTGGGTGTGAATGCTTGCCTGTTTTCCCCTGTGTGTATATTGTGGCTATAACAAGAAAAAAATATTGCAGTGCTTGGATGAGATCAAACAATTTGTCCAGATTAAGCCATAATCCTTCCTTTAGAAGTGCATGTATTAGAAAATAAATGTTTTGCAGTTACTTCAGCAAGTTTTAGGGCACCAAGGGTGAGAGCAAGGTTTGAGATTCTTACCTTTGTACCTTTCTGACCTTACTGGATGTGCAGAATCTATGGTTATAGCTAATTATGCCATTGGGAAGAAGATGCATCTGAGTGTGGCATCATTTTGAAGGTTTTGGGAGTTTAGTGTGGTTTATTTGTGGCTCTTATGTTTTATGGTACATTGGCTCAATTTAACCAGAAGACTACAAAGAAGTATTGAGCAGGAAAACCAAGGCAGCTGATACATTGGTAGGTGATGTTCAGTGCCATACAACTGTGCTAGACTGGGAAGAAGCCCAGTCTCAACATTAACCACAGTTTGGTTATTTCCTTCAGCTTCTTGCATTGTTTATGTTGCTTTTTTCAGAAACCCCTCCATTCATCTTTAATGTGTAAAA
>VYZR01052883.1:8019-52145 GCA_013400675.1 Oxylabes madagascariensis | reverse complement strand
GCCATAAGGTACATGCTTGTACTGTACTTTCTTCTCCTCCCTTTTTGCCATGGATCTAGTCTACTTGTGTCCCCCACTCCTTCTATGCTGTATACACTCTGCAGAAGCAGAACTGATTCAGCTGGAAGACTGCATTTAAAGCATTTAACAAAGTAGCAAAGCCTGCCTTTCTTGCAGAGGTGTGGAGGTAAATTTATAAATTCAGCTACACCATTCACAGCTGCAAAATCTGCTGCTGCTGGCTTATGACTTCAGTGTCTGGAGAGAGAAATGTCTGACCTGCAAATGAACAGCAGTAAGAATGAATTTTGAGATCCAACCTCAACTCAAGGTCCTGGCCTAGTGCCATGCTAATTTCAAATCTCTTGAGTTTACCATTTGTGTTTGTGGTTCTGANGGTAGGCATGGATAGAATAAGGTCTAGAAAAATATTGGAGATACAGCTTCAAAATGTAGGGAAAATCAAAGTTACAGAGTCTGAACTTCTGAAATATCTTTGAGCTGCTCTGACAGCTGGTTGGTAGTGCCCTTTGGTTTGGTGCAGTGAGCAAGATGTCAGTATTTTGGTTTTTCATTCCTCTCCAGGCATTTTTCTGTGGTCGCAGTGATTATTTCAAAGCCCTTCTTGAAGATCATTTCAGTGAGAGTGAGGAGCTACAGACACAGCCCAGCATCCCTGTGGTGACTCTGCACAACATCTCAGAAGACATCTTCATCCGGATCCTCTACTACATCTACAGTGATGACACAGAGGTGAGCCCAGCCATTGGTCATTCCTTCAGTGCTGGTGAGCTCTGAGATGTTTTCAGCAGTATTTTTCTAGATCTGGAGCAGGATGTGTGTGTATATTCTTAAATTTCTCTGACCTACTCTGCTACTTCACTTTTGTCTCAGGTAGCCACATACTGGGATGTGCTGTTAGCCATGCAGAGTTGTAGTTCATGTGCATGATGTTCAGGAAGTAAATCCCTAGTTTCTTATCCCACAATAAAAATCTGGGAATTAGGTTGCATGCTGTTTATTGACATGATGAATACATGGCTTCGCACCTTTCCATCTTGGGCTCTGTGGAAAGATAAGGGAAGCATCTGCCAGTAGATGGCAGATTGAACACATTTGGAGATCTGGACAGGTTGAGAGATTGTGCTTATTTACTGTTGGTATCATAGCCTACTTTTCCATTTGTAGCAAGTCATTATTTCCACTGTTATTTATTACTGGGGTGAGCAAAGGTTCCACTGGGAGACCAGTGTCTTGCTGTGCTCAGTATCACAAGCAGTAACAAAATAGCCCTAACCCACTTAGTTTTCAGCCTAATGGAAGATGCAGTAAACCCCAGCTTTTAATTAGCTTCCTGCTTTGGTTTTGTGGCAAATGCTTTCAGCAGATCTCACTGCAAGATCCCAGAACACATTCTGGCATCAGGGCAGTGACTCGAGATGCTGCAGCTGCCAGTGTCACTTCTCCCAAGCGGTGTTCGTGCTCTGGGTTAGGTGCCACATACAGAGAGTGCACACAGCTGTGACCTTGTTTCTACTGATCTGTTCACCTCCGAGTAGCAGTGAGGAGAGATGTGTTTGGCCAGCAGCAAGAGCAGGATTGCTGCTGGTGTGCCAGAGAGCTGATCCTTCACTTGCCTGCACTCTTCCTCAGCCGCTTGCTGAAAGGGCAGGCAGAGAGGGAAAGAAGCTGCTTCAAGATCCTCCTGACCTTGTTCCTTTGCACTGCAGCCTGACCTTGTCCCTTGCACTTCTCCAGTCTGCCTGCCCTCCTCATGATGACTCACAGGAAGGATGTTTCCCAAGCAGCTATTCCTTTGCAAGGGATGCCTTAGCTGCTCTGAGTGGACTTAGGTTAGGAGGACAGACCTCCAACAATGTGTAGGAATTAAAAGGATCTTACTCATATGTTTCATGTGCAGAATGGTGCATAGCTTGGGTTTCAAACCGAGCAGCCAAGATGTGGGCTTCTGCAGAGTTCACCTGTCATGAGAAACTACCAGAGAAAATGGTCGGGAAGACAGAAATATAGCTCAGGTTCCACATTTACACGTGGAGTGTTCTCCCTGTCCTGTGTTTCTTCAGCCAAGTATCAGCACTCTCAATTCCATTTTTTCTTTGCAAAGGATTTTTGGTGTCTCTCTGCCATGCAGTAGTGACAGTGTTTGCAGTTAGGGGGAAGAGTGTGTGCAGAGGATATAAAGAGTTCCAGGCACAAAGACAAGTTGCTGATCAGAATGCTTGTGTAGGCTTGAGGGCAGTTCTTAGACTGACATTTGCCAGGTTTGTCCTTGATGAAGCAGTTGGGAGCTGCAGCCATCAATACTCCTGGCTCAAACACTTCCAACTCCTGAGGTTTCTGCAGCTTATGAAGGGAAAAAGCAGCACTTGATTAATAACCCCGAGAGCTTTGTTACCTCATATGCGTACATAGCTCTCGTGGCATGGCTCTCCTACATCTTGCATTCTTCTGCCCAGCTGCTGCAGGGTGTTACACAGCTGGGTCTCTTCCTGAGAGCTGTCTCTCCAAACACAGGTGCAGACAGCTGTGGGGAAAGAAAAAAATCAGCTGTTTGCAGTTGTCAGTAAACATCACACATATAGATGTGCACAGCAATGTGTTTGCTGCTCACGAGTTATCAGGAGAGTGTGCCAGGCTGCTCCAGTTACCATTTCTCCATCCAGATCAGCTGCTTTGTCTCTAAATGCAAGGGCCCTTGCCTCCTCCACAGCCAGGGCATGCAGTGTCCTGCAGATCCACTGTTACAACGAATGTGGGTAACTGAGCTCTTTGCAATTCACATTAGCAGGAACAGAGAGAGACTCTAGTTCCAGGTTAGTGACGCAGATGGCTGACAAAAATAGGGTTTGCCTGGCCAGGGGGAAGAGGCTGAGTGAAGTCTCTTGGAGGTGGTGTCTCCAGCTTCATCTACAGGGGTTTTTTTATCCTCAGATCACTTGCAAGTACCCAAGAGGGAAATGGGAACATAATTCTCTTGCTCAAGAGCCTCAAAATTTTAAAGGCCGTTCACAACAGTTTAGGTTTGAGCATCTGGTCCATTAATTTAGTCCATTCTGAATGCATGTCAGAGCTCCGTTAGTGTTTGATGTGCAAAATATGTTCTTACCCAGTTGGGCCTCACCTACGAAGTTTATTTTGTGTTCAATTTTCTGTCCTTGAGTGTACCCTGCGTGCCAGAGAGGTTGAGCTGGCTCTTAAGAGAATTTTGCATATTTTTCACAAAATGCTAGTCCAGCAGTATAAAATGGGAGGAGAAATGTGGAGACAAGATTCTCTGTCCTGCCAGCCTCTCCTGTTTGTCTCTTGGAAGTATGGTAAAAACGACCTGCCACTGTCACACTGAACATTTTTAGCACCCAGGTGCATTTGGGTGTTTCAGCATTGCCCTGTGCTTAGCTGGAAGGGTTACCTGCAGCATGAGAAACTCCCTGCTGCACTTTAAATTCCTCTGTGGTAACTGAGGGGGAGAGGCAGCCTGAAAGACAGAGCTCCTGTCTCTCCATAGTCAGCCCTTGTCCAGTAATGGGCCAAACAGCACATTAGTTTGCCAGTGACAAGCAGCATGCTCAGGACTGGGCAGTAACTCCCCTCTGCACTGCCAGCTGTCTCCAGAGAATGCCTATGACGTGCTGTGTGTGGCAGACATGTACCTGCTGCCCGGGCTCAAGCGCCTCTGCGGCAGGACCCTGGCGCAGATCCTCGACGAGGACAACATCATCAGCATCTGGAGGATTGCAAAGCTGTTCCAGCTGACCCGACTGGAGGACCAGTGCACGGAGTACATGGCCAAGATCATTGAGAAGGTACTGAAACACTCCCCGTGGCAGTGACCACGTGGGCCACATATCTGAGCTGTAGAGACAACAGATTGAATGGTTGTACTTTGGTCTGTAGTTAATGGTTGTCCTCTCTGGATTAATGTGTTTCCAGGAAATGAGCAGCAGTTAAGTAGCAAAGCACATGGTGAGTTAGGACAGAGGAGGAGTGTGGCACTACCTGATGTCACCACAATAAGCCAGAGTTTGGTCCCTGGCTAGCACATCCCTATGGAATGTGGGGGTGAAAAAGTTGCCCAAAAAGCTTTAAAAGTACCAGGGCCAGGTGATTTCCACAGAACTTTCAGCCACTATGCCCAAGTAGCCATGGTGTTGCCTGAATACACCAGCTGCAGCCTGGAGAAGCCAAAGGGGTGTGTAGGGGAGCTCTGTGCATGAAATGTTTTTCAGTGTTCTCTGGGGGATATTCTTCCTGGCATAATGTTCTAGATAGAAGAAATCAATGTGACCTCTAATCTCCTTCAGGAAGATAGATCCAATAGTAGGGGTTTGCTCAGTGGATAATTTGTTGTCAAACAGCAAGAAGTAATGAATTTAACACTGTAGTTTTCCTTATGGGGCTCAATTTAAGTGTTATCCTGAGTGATTATAGCTTAGTCTCAGGACTCTTGGAGAAAGTTGCCATATGGAAGGATAAACTAGAACCTATGAAGGGTTTTTATGGTGAGACAGATCTTTTTAAATGGCTTGTGCAGTTCACATGGGAACGTTTTCACCTGCAGCTTGAAAGGTGTGAAATTATTTTTGGCATGAGAAAACAATGAAGGAAGTGGTTTGGGGGCTGTTACTTTGTTCAGTGTATAGCTTGGGAATGACAGACACATCAGCGTGTATCCAGATTCTGGGTTCTGAAAAAGGATTTAAAAGATGGTGAATATCCCAAGTAGTGATCGGGATAGGGTGTGTGTGTTCCCCATTCTCCAGCTTGAGTGGGAGTCCTTGAACCCAGCATTGGCAGTGTGTCTTCTTAAGGGTGTTGGCACAGATAGAGCCACCCCAGCTGATGTTCAGACATCAGTGGTTGCCAGCATCCTGTGGAGATGCACTGATGGCAGCAGGGAGAGATTTTGGCAGTGTGGTAGCAGAGCAGAGCTCAGCAACCTGCTGTGCCCAGGCACAGCTCAGGAGCGTAGACAGATGGAAGCTGCCTCTCACCCCTCAGCTCACCACACGCTCCTGGGGAGCCTGATGCAGAATCATTCATGGGTGACCCAATTCTGTCAGGTTAAGTGCAGAACAGAGCAGCTGCCTTGCTGGTGGTGGTGGGGCTGAGTCAAGGGAGGATAGTCATTTGAGGCTCCCAGTTCTGAAATGGGCACAAGTACCCACTGGCTTCTCTGCTAGAAGACATTGCCCAAAAGTGTCTGGCAACATCTGGTTCCTGCTGGGGAGCCTTTTTGGGGAGAATATTGTGTATGTGTGTGTGCCCCAATATCAGAACTAGAGATGCTTAGTTAGAAGGTGTTACAGGGCAATGTTGGAGGTGCAGACTGTCTTCAGTTGAGACTGTTTATTATTGGAGTATTACTGTCTCCTTTGGATGGATGGCAGGATGCATCTCCAAATGGTGTCTGTAGGAGGATTTGTACCCTAGCTTTCCTTTCTTTTCTATGGGATCCTTTAACAGTGTCTGAGACCATTATCCCAACCCTTTGCATCTCCTTACCTGTCTTCATGTCTTCCTGATGGTTCTCTCATCCTTCTGGTCCAGCTGGTGGAGTTGGAGGAGTTTGCGGCGGCAGTGAAGGAGAACGCGGAGGCTGTGGAGGAGCGGCAGGAGACTGACTCCATCCCTCTGGTTGATGACATCCGCTTCCACATCACCAGCAATGTGCAGACTTACAGTGCCATTGAGGAAGCCAACCAGAAACTTGAAGCTCTAGAAAACCTCTTGGCCAGTATAGGGCTTGAGTGCTGATGTGTGCAAACCCTGCCTGTCATATGCAACCTGCACAGCCCTCACTGTGTTGGCTCAGAGTGCAAGAGCATCTGAGTCTGAATGTCGCGCTTCCCGTTCCTTGTCCTCCTTCCCATCCACCTTCAGGCATGGTTTCTTTTTAATTTATTTGTGTCTGGACATTTGCATTTCTGGTTTGTGTTTGGTTTTACTTTGTGTTTTTGTTTTTCCTTTCAGAAGTAGCTCCCAAAGCTCAGTCTAAGTCAGTAGCTACTCCTTTGTACAATGCACTGCGGAGAGAAGACTGTGAGCTGTTGGGAATGGTGAGGGAGCTGTTCTGGGGACTTCTACTGCCTGGGGTTAGAACCCAGCCTGTTCTGTGGTTCAATAACACACTTCCTAAACTGGCTCATGCCAGAATATTTGTTGAATTACCAGCAGCAGAGGAAGAAAACTGGATTAAAGTCTTAATAAGTATATGGGAAAGGAGGTCAGCACTGTCACTGTCAGCTTTATATGACTGGCAAAACTGACCAGTGCTTCCCTAATGGGGACAGAGAGGTACTTGGCTATGTGGAAGGCACTGTCTTCACCTGCTATTTTAGTACTTAGATGGAAAAAAACAACAACAAAAAAATGATTCCAGGTCTTCCCTAGCTCTTCATTGCTTTGAAGTGCTCAGAATTTGAAAGCTTTGCTTTCTGAACAAGCATCTTTGGGAATACAGTAGAGACCAGAATCCTTCCATTCTTAGAAAGCAGTAGCATTCAGTGCACAAAAGAAAGGAGAGCAGCCCTTTTTAAGAGGGGACAGAGACGCCTTCTTCTTGGAAACAGCACTTTCCCCTTTATTTTTGTCCATTGTGGTAGGGCAAGGCTGACTTGCTGGTGGGTGTGGGAAGAGGAGTCACTGGAAATCTTTTTTGAAAGGAAAGGGGCCTTTTGGGTCTTTCACAGGGCTGCTGTCCCACTCTACGACCTTCTGGCTTTGCTCAGCCTTGAGCCTTGTAGCTTCATTGTTCTCCGGGAAATTCACTGTTTGTACTAATGAATGTTTTTGAATCTGTGTTCTGCAGTAGGTCGTTATCTCATGTTGTCTGCCTGGATTCCTAATGAGGGTCATGGTGTTCCTTCTCCTTGGCACTAATCAGAAGGTGATAACCCTGCATAAAGCTTGCCTTGCAAATAGGCTGCCCTTGGAGCTGTCCATCTCTGGAATGGTGTGTCGGGAGAGTCTCGGGTCTCCAGGGTTCAGGCCGGGTATACTTTCCCATGCTGTGCCCTGGTGGGGAGAAGAGGCATTGAATGAAGCACATTGTGATCCTGCACAGGCACTGGGCAGCCGTGACCACCTTTTACAATAATTTTGGTCACTTCCTGAGGCAAGAGCTTGAAATATACTGTACTGGGTGTGCTTTTATTCTGTGATGTGGGAACCGGGCAAGGATCCCCTGCAGCTTCAGGGTGTTGTTTTCTGTAGTGGTGGTGGTGCTTCTCATAGCTAAAGGGTTTGGAGATCTCGGTTTTGGCAGGGACTTGCTTCAGGTGTGGATATATTGGGAGGATGGGTTTTTCCTCTTTGCTGATCTCACCAGGTGAGAGCAAGTGAGAGCTGCAGCCTCAGTGCCTGTACCTCTCCTGCACTGAAGCTGTTGGCAGGTACATGGGCAGGCTCTGGGCACCACCTGCACTAAGTCAGCTGTACTCAATTGTGAGGAGGGGACTCTGGGCTTTGGCCACTGTGCTTAGAGAAAGCCAGACTGGCAAAATCATGTGTCAGGATTGAGTTACACTTAACAGAAGCTGGGGATAGAGCTGGGGTGGGGGGAGCAGGGATGAGATTCATTGATACAATTGAACCCCAGATGCTTGTGCACTTTGTCGTATGGGTTTAGGTGGTGTCTCTTGCAGATCAAGTCTCTGGAGCAGGGGATGGTGCTGGCAGGGCTATTCAAGCAGCATGTGCATCAATTCTGTTTGAAAACTCTTGTGAAGAAGTGCAAGGAGTTGTTGTCGTTTGTTTTCTTCAGTCATATTAGTGTGAGGATGGAGGATGTGTCCCTCCACAGGAATGTGTTGTTTCATGGAGGCAAGCAGGAGTGTGCTTCTGTTTGGGGCAGTAACATGGAGAGGAGCTGTGCATTTCTTGTGTGATTTGTGGAATGTACCTCCATGTCCACCTCTAAGCTCAAGTGTGTCTTTGACAGGAGCCCCAAAGAGCCCAGCACAACTGATGAAAGTATCTCCATGAACTTGGGGAGGGTGAAGGGCTATCGAGGAAGTTTTGATATGAAGTCCCATATATTTTGGAGAAAGAAGGGTGAAAGGAGAACTGCTTGCTTTCTTGCCAAATGGAGTGTCAGGCTCATGAAAAGCTGCTGCAGAAACCAGCAGCTTAACTCAGCTGGTTCAGTTCCCCTATGTTTCTCCTCAGTATATGGCTGAAGATAACACTGAACATAAGCAGGATGTTTAGTTTATCACATCTCTTCTTCTCCTCCAGCAGAAATTCCGCTCCTGACATCTTAGCAGTTGGCTTTTCACAGCAGTGGTTGTGACTGCCCACGAGGCTTGCACAGAGCCACCAGAGAACAGGACGTAGCCTTTGCCTTGCACTTGTACTGAGCGAGATGCAGAAGCAGGATTATCAAGGAATGTGCTAATGCTTTCTCTGCAGATGCCTCAGCTGCTAAAGCAAATGGATGCTGGCAGTGGGCAAAGCCAGGAGGAAGGCAGAGGAGGAGCAGCAGTGCAGGGAAGCATTTTTCATCGGGCTGCTCTTGGATAATTCCATTCCTGCGTCCTTAAGTGTGGAGCAAGTGAGGCTGCAGTTGTACGTGTGGGCGAAAAGGTCAGCATGGCCTTTTGATCTGCCTCCCCAGCAGTGCAAGTCCATGTGGGCTTCCGAGCAAATGCCTCATCTGTCTGCGTGCACTTAGTGGTCACATCTGTGAGGCCTGTCAGATCGTCCAATTACTTGGGATCCTTTAACTCCCCCCCATGCCTTTTGGCAAAATAGGGCTATCCAAAAGCATGCATAAGCAGATGGTCAGAATGCAGGCAGGCTCTCTAATTAAGATGAGCCAGGACAAAACTTAGATTTGAATTCACTTTATTCTTGCTGCAAATAATTTTATCACAAAATAAAAACCTGATTTTTCTTCTGTTGCCAGTGTCCTTTCTGTGTTTTGTTGCCTCTGTCCTTTTTATTTACTACTAGCCACTTGCTGAATCAAGAAGATTGTAAAATTTACTAGAGCGACATTATATTTAAGAAGAGATGTGTAAGCATGTGTGCAGCAATAAAATAGTCTATTTCACTATGTCTGCTCTGGCTATGGTCTTTTTGTTACTGACTGACAACATCAGCATGGCTTTAGTTTTGAAAGAGCTCTGTGGACTCCTTCATTTTCCCTTACCCAGGCCAAAGACTGGCTCTGCAATATGTGGCTTCTACGTGGTGTGTACAGTCCTGATAGAACAGGTGAGTAAAGCACTAACTCGTTTTTACTGTCTATTTTCTCCAAGGATTATTTCCTTTAGCAAGACCACGGCACAAGCTTGGTCACTGCCGTGGTTGTTTGTCAGGGAAGTGATGTTTGTCTCGGAAAATTGCTGTGGGCTGTTGCTTACAGGTAAGTTGTCTTTCCCTTTCTTCTTGTCATCTTGTGCCCTTGTCATTGATGACTGACTGTTATACCCAAAGATGGAGATTTTTCAGCCTTTGTGCTTAGCTACTCTGACTTGTTCAGTGCACTCCTGGGGCCAGAAGCCTGTGTTTTCTCCAAAACCATAACTATTGAAGTGTCTGGGCAGTCCTTCCTCTCTGAGCACACAGGTACCTGTTTTCTTGTCTGCTTTCTTGTATGCCTGGGCAGCTACAATTTTTTGGGTAAAGGCAATAGCTGAGCTGTCTATGCAGCCCCTGTTGACTTCAGAGCATGACTGGCATTCAGGGAATGAGCATCCATCTTGTTCCTATTGCTCTGTGTAGAAACATGCAATTTTTGGAGAGGAGATACTAATAACATCTGAATGAGTAATGCTGTTGAAGGGAGGGCTTGGAAAAGTTCAAGGCTTAATCAAATTTTTGGGACTCAACAAACACTGCACACCAGGAGCAGCATTGTGCTGTGAGAGTAAAGGATGAGCCTCTGCAAGACTGGAGCTGTTCATGTTGTGCAGTCATGGTCAAAAAGGAGATGGCACTTCCCACGTAGCAGTTCGCAGTTGGTGTGCGTTGACAGACTTGTCTGCTCAGGGTGACACTTTTCCTCTCTTGCTGTGGGCAGCCTGGCAAAGCCCATCACAGATTTGGGAACCGAAATGTGTCTGTGCTCAGCTCCCAGGGATGAGTGATCCCAGCTAGAGCTGATGATGGGAAACCATGGCTTGGCTTGGTTCTCTGCTCACAGGGGGTGGGTATGCTGAGGAGCAGGTTTTTGTTTTACCTTCTGAGCTAAAATAGATTTGACAAATTTATTGAGAGGCCACACCAGCAAACCATTTATTATCGTTGGGGCCTGTTTTGAACAAAGGTGCTGGCTCTGCTGTGGTTGCTGCCTGCCTTGAGGAAGCACTGAGGGAGAAGGACAGAGAACCCTTTTTTAGGCTGAAAATGGTTTCAAGGGTTTTAGGTTGGAAATTGGAGGTGGTTTATTGGCAATAACCAAGGCCAGAGCTGCAGAGGGGCAGTTAATTAGGGAATTGCAGCCACATTTGGGTGCAGCTATGGACATGCAGATCCTTAAGCCAAAGTCAAGCTATGAACTTCAAGCTTACATGTGATCAGCATCTGGGGAAAAGGGGATGAGCATGCACTTGCCCTTTGCTTTTCCTGGTTGTGGTTAACCTTGTAAGCATAAAAGTGCAGGGCAAGCTTTGAAGGGCATTAAAGAAAACCTTGGAAGAGAATCAGTACCATGCAAACAACTAGCTCCGGTCCCAAGGGTCTTGGCTGCCAGTTCCCAAAATAAGCTCTGAAAATAAGTGTGAGAGCTTTCCTCTCCCTCCTCCTGTTACCAGCAGAGCAAGCTCAAGGGGAAAGAGAGCAGGATTAGAAAGTGAGATTTGCTTGCTCGTGACAGCAGCAGTCTGCCTGCTCTGTTTGCTGGTATGGCAGAAGGCGAGACTGTTGCTTTGGTATGTTGGGTTAGGAAAAGGAGGTGAAGGGAGTGCTGTGGTGTGGCCAGATGCTTCTGTCCATGGGCTCAGGGAAGGGTATATTTGGTCCAAAACAACTTGATGTAGCTTTCCCATTGAGGAAACCAAGCTGGTCTGTGTTGCGCTGTGCTGTCATTAAAACTCCAGTAAAGAAAAATGCCTTCCTCTTTATTATTTTATAACTTCTTTCTGAGCCAGGGTCATCCCAGTATTATTTGTACAAGACTGTGACAGTGATGAACTGTATGAGGCAGGCTGTGCAGAGACCTGCTCTGAGGGGAAGGTAAGCTAGTGTATTAGTTACTACTCCTTGGGACTTTAACAGATGAAGGCTGATCTTTCATAGCAAGGCTAAGTTGACATTGTATCTCTCCTGTCTGCTCAGAAGGATTTATTCTAACACATTCTTGGCACAGCATAGCAGAACTACCAATATTTCTATTAATTTTATTAAGCTTGCTTCTGTAACAGGAGCCAGCAATCTGCTCTCTAGAGCTCCTTCCATCCCCTTTCTCCATGGATCTAAAACTAAAAATTATCCAGGAGTTTCAAAAGAAGTTTTCTGGTGACAAGTTCAATTTCCTTCCGTTTTCCAAAGGCTCTTCTTGAGAAGCTGAAATGCTTCAGGTGAGTTGTTTTCTGCTATGCTGCTTCTCTGGTCTAAGTGCCCATCAGGCACAGCATCTTCAAAGCTGTTCAGGGTGCTGGCTCTGGCCATGCTGCTCCTGGGGTGATTGCTCCTTCTCTTGCCAGGGGCAGGGGAGATGGTATTTCTTGTTTCCTGATTTTGTGACCTTTTCCAATCTGGCGTGCAATTAAACATCAGTCTTCCCAGTCCGAAAGCACACAAGGGGTCAGCACTCCTTGCTCTGCTGACCACGATGCTCGTGGTACTGCAGTGAGGAGGCACATCAGGCTTGCGTGCAAAGTCTGGCCTTTACTGGGGATCCAGGACTTGCCAGTCACACAAGTGCCTCAGGGCTGGGTTTTGGCACAGACCAGCCTCAGCATGGGATGTACATAAGCTCAGCATGGGAGGAGAGGACTTGGTGTTAAAAGTGCACGGGGTGAACCCTGGAAGCTTTTGATGTGACAAAGACAAGGGCCACCCTGTGCAGCCCACAGGGAGGATGGCTCACTGCTGTCATTTCAGCATGAGGCTGACCCTGCAGTCCAGCCAGAGGGAAAAGATGATTTTTTTGTTTTCCTCTGTATGGGAAGCTTGTGTTATTTGCTAAAAAAATCTGCTCCAGGGTTCACCGTGTCAGCCTGCAGAGAGCTTTGCTGGTGTTGCTGTTGCATCAGGTTTTATGTAAATGAAGACAAGATGCTGACACAAAGGCTGCTGGCTTTGGGAGGGCTGGAAAGCCCAGCTTTTCCTGGGGCTCTGTCTCATGCCAGGGTTTACTGTGCTCTGGCAGGAGTTGGCTTGCCTTTGGTCCTGAACCTTCCTAAAGTACTACTTGTCCTTTGCCGCTGAGCTACCATTCCTTTCCCTCTGCCATTCTTGTCTCTGTGTGTTTTCTTAGAAGACAAGTGTTCTTCATGCTTGACATCTTGCCCTCCCATCAGCTCCCCCCAGGCCAAGTAGCTTTCTTTGCCAAGTTTCCTTTGGATAGCACATATCATGCGATCTACCCAAACTCTTAATTGATCTCTTAGGAATTGTTTTTCGTCTGAATTCCTGGAATGTTTCCATACACTGAAGAGTTTCCTCCAGAGAGAAGGGAAATTAATCCTGTGTCACTCCCTCCCCGAGGAGCGGTGGCCATGAGAAGGCTGGTTGTTTGGCTTGTGCCTGTTGGGAGGTGTGGGTTCTGCAGTGTTTGCTCACAGTTGTCGCAGTTTTGTGACAACTGTGAGCAAAGGCAGCTGTTTGAAGAGCAGCAGGAAGGTGAGTGGCAACTCCACGTCAGCAACTTCCCCATCAGAGGGAGAAAGGGAGCATCCCAGATGGGTAAGCTGGGAGAGCGTGACCCTGTTTCTGTGTGCAAAGGAGACTTGTGCTCATATGTGGAGAGAAGAGCAAATGACTGCTCACCCCCTGCTCCCCCTAATTCTGAGAGGCTGGATGAGCAGAAGTGCTGTTGGCAGCTGGTCAGGGTGCAGCACGTGTGGCACCGGGGGTCTCTGGTGGTGTGGTGGCACCGCACAACCCTTCAGCTCCATCTCCCTTTTCCTATGATGAAATTCTGCCTGAAGCTGGGCAGGGACAGTGGCAGGAGAGGTGGGAGGCCCTGCTCACCCCCAGCAGCAGCTCTGCAGTGGGTTGCAGCCCCACTTCTCCTTCCTCTGATGCTTAACCAGCAGCAAATCAAAGTGAAGCACTGTGGGTTACATACTGAGCGGATCTGAATTAAAATTCTTCACCACTCACTGGAGCTGCAGCCTTTGCCTGCTCTCAGTGCCTGAGCCTGGCCTGGGTGCTGGGCTGCGTGGTGCCAGAAGTCTGATTAGAAGCATGGTCCATGCTGCACTGTGACTATGACACCTTTTATATCCCAATGCTGATGCAGGCTGTCTGTCCTTGCCAGGGTAACTGGAAAGGACTCCTAAGGAACTCTCCCCCTCACCCTGACACTGCTCTGGCTCCTGCTTTAACATTCTTTGGCTGATCCCCACCTTGTAGCCAGCCTTGGATAGCATAAGACTGAGCACAGGCTGAGGGAAGAGAAAAAGGCAAAAACTTCAGGTTCCTGCAGACAAGCAGGATCAGAGTAGAGGCACAGGCTAAAAACAGGATGGCCACCAGTGGCTGTGACAGCCCTCCAGCCATCAGGTGGTGGCACTGGGAGAAGTGCACTTCCAAAAGACCTCCTTTGTGCTGGTGCTGCTCCCAGCCTTGTGAAGGACTGTCCCCTCCCTCCTGTGCTCAATCCCTGTCCCAGCACCAGTGACCCTTAAAACTGTGATGAGCTTAATAAACCACCAAAATATCAGAAGAGCGAGCTGTGGACTTGCCAGAATTAAAGTAAATGTTGTTACTAATGATGTTCCTTACTAACATGGTGTGCCTGCTGGCTTGGTGAAAAGCCCCAGCTCTGTTGTCTGTGCTGATGGGCATCAAAGCCCTTGGCCAGAGCTTCTGACCTGGTGAGCTGGGGTATGATCAGATACAGAGCCTGCACAGGGCTGCAGAAGGAAAATATTACTCTCTTGATTTAGTGACTTGAGGCATAAAGAAGATGAAACGAGTTGATGAATGTTGCAGGTTGGGTCTGGTGCTGCTTATGACTCTGGCCAGAGGGCTGGCACAAGAGCATCCTGTCCTGTCTATCCCCTGCTGCAAGCAGTTTGTCACATGTTTTGGAGTGTGAGTGGCTGGAGAGCCCTTACAAACAACACACTTGTCCTGAAATGTGCATTTCAGGAGAGGAGAGCAGGAGAGGACCTTGTGGCTGCTCTTTGGCCCAGTCCCACTCTCTGCGCAGGGGGGGACATTTCTGCAGTGTGGGGCACTCTGACAGCACCAACCCCAGCTCTAGATGGACCAGCTCTTACAGCATCTGGGCACTGCCTGGGAGCTGAGAGCATCAAAGCCACTCCCCATCCTGATCTGCAGTCACAGCTGGGGACAAAATTTAGGATTTAATCAGCAGTTGCTCCTGGCCATGGTGCAGATGCTTCCTGTTGGAATTGAGTTTAGTTCAGGACCAACATCATGTTTTAATAGGCTTCTAAAAGCATGGGAACCAGGTGTTGAAGCAGGCTGAGTTTGCCTGTTATTGCATATCCTCCACCAGCTCCACACTGTTGTTTAATCTGGGGTGTGAGAAGCACTTTGGAATGCTCACCAATGACACCCTCAGACGCGCTCTGTTCAGAAAACATAACTTTATTATTAGTTGCAATATACATTGTATTCCTTTAAGAATCCTAAACTTGTATACGGTTTTTCCACTGAAAATACTTGTGGATGTATATATGTTTTTATATATGTATATATATGTATATAATGTCTTTTATTGAACTGGAACACAACAGAACAAGAGAGACAACCTCAGGAATAACTTCTAAAAGGAAACGTGATCCCAACGGGTTTGTGCTGGCAGTGTGCTAAGGTGAGTGATATAAAAAGGACCGGCTAAATAGAAAACAGGATGGGTTAGGCAGTGGGAAATGGCCTCTCAGTGCTACAGGTGGTGATATATACAGTAGTTACATGTTGCTATTGCTCAGTCACGAGTGCCACCTGTTCTCCCAGGCAGACCAGACTCTTGTGCGGCTCTGCACAGCAACATTCGTAAGGCTGGCTGTGCTCCCTGCAAGTGGTACCTGCTAGTTGGAAATAGAGTGTAATTAATTACATTTCAGCTCAGCAGCTCGTTGCTAATCTGGTCAGCCAAGGAAGAATTCCTCAGGGGCTTGGTGAAACCTAACTGGGTCAGTATAAAGGAGCTGACAGGCAGGGAAAGGGATCAGCAACAGCGGAGAGAGCTGAAATGTGCAGATCAGTGTCTCACCTGGCCCAGGCTGATTTGTTCCTGGCTCCTTCCCTCTGCACTCATTTCCCCACCTGCGAAGGAGCTGTGGCCCCTCTCTGCTCAGCAGCCAGCCCAGGGGTCTGTGGGTCAGCACAGGCAGTGCCCAGCTTCTTTTGGATAGGTTTCCCTGTGTTAATTGCCTCAGAAGGTAACCCTTCAGAAAATTGGCTGAGGGTGGCAATACCTGCTGCTGTGCCATGGCTTTGGGATCATTTGGCTTTTTTTGTTGTTGTTTGTAGGTTTTGTTTGTTAACCTTTTTTTCAAACACAGCCTCCCCAGGCCAAGTGCCCCTGCTGAGCTTAGCTTAGAAGGACAAGTCTTCGCCAGATAATGTAATTTGTTTCCCTTTATTTCTGTTCAGCTGCAGATGTTCCTTGGGTGAAAGGACATATTTTAGCAAAGGCACTGACAAGAGACTTTCCTCTGCCAGGTTGGAGGGTGTAGAGGGGCTCTGACCTTTCTGCTGAAGGGTCACTTCCCTCTCCAATCCTGCAAAGTGCTTGTCACTTTGGAAGGGATGTAAAGAATGTAGGCATTGATTTATTCCTCCTGACTTCCTCAAGAAAAGTGCTTTCAAAAATCCTATCCTTAAGTCATCATCTTGCTACTACCCCCACAACGTCTGTCACCTTTGGATCACACCCACTTGTTTCCCCTTCCAGCTGAAGAAGCAGGTGAGATTTATCACTGCTGTAGTGTTTCTCTTCTTGCTGTCTTTCTCTAGCAGCATCTGGCCAGGAGGGAGCTTGCTCAGGCAACAGAAGTTGCCTCAAGACAGGCTGCCAGAAGATGGAAAGCAGGTGACCTGCTCATTGCTCCCTCCCAGAGTGTCACCAGAGGTTTAGCAGGGGCTGCTGAGAACAGCCGATTGCACTGGAATAATATTTCAATAAAAAGCTGGCATTGCTGGGAGAACTACAGCTCATTCCTCTCTTTAGAGGCAAGAAAATACAAATGCCAAAGTGCCTGGATCAACCTGTATAAAAGAGCTTCCCTGACTTGGGCCCCTTAGGGCAACTACAAGGGCACAATCTGCATCCACACATCTCTCATCCATCCATGCTGCTGGGACTGAATAGGACCGAGCCCTGATTCTGACTGTTATTGCACAGAAGTCCCTTTCCTGAACCTTGCTAGAACTGCTTCCGAAGGGAGAAGAGGTGGGTGACCCCCCTGACTGTCAAAGGAGGGATCCAGCCCTGGGGACAGCACTCAAGACACAGTGGTGCTTCTCACTGCTGCCAGGGAAGGCGGTAAGGGCTGATTTGTCACTGGGGGAGATGCCCCACTCTCTCATAGTGCACTGTTTGCATTCTCTTCTTGCAAAACCAGAGGGAGAGGTGCAGGTTAAACCCCTTCCCTTTGGATAGTGCCAAGAAATATATTCATGCTGAGGCCCATCATGCTGAATCAATTGGCCTGCACAGCCACTCTGTCATCACTATGCAGCTTTTACTGTGTCAGTACAATGTCTCTGCTCTCATCTAAACTCTCACCTCTCACCCTGCTGCTAGCAGAGACTCAGGCAGCTCTAGAATTTGGCTTACCTGCACCACAGGCCCTGTCCACAGGCTCCTCCACAGCAGCTTTTGCAGCAGGGTCTGGGGACGCCGTGGTGCAACAAGGTAGAGGTTGGATGGATGATCACACTCTACACTCTGCCTTCAGCTCCCCCCATGTCCTGAAGGGCTGAGCTCAGCCCTCAGTGATCTACCCCAGTGCTGATAGGAGGAGACTGGGATGGGCTTGGACAGGATCTCTGCTCATGCTGTGGGTCTCCTGCTAAACCAGTGGACTGTGAGGACACCCACTGCTACTCCCCACCCACCAGATGCTCTGCACTTCTCTCTAGCATTATTTTCAGGACTTTTTCCAACTGATGAAGAAAAACAACAGATTATGACTGTAAAGTTATGGTGAGAGGACCGGATCCTGGTAGGACAACATTGTTCCTTGCCAAGAGAAGGAATGATTAACTCCTTCCTTACTCTCCTCCCATTTCTTTCCCAGCTTCCAGCCACCTCTCTATATATCATATATTATATTACTATATCCTCTTATAACTTTGCTTTTTCAGTTTCAGTAGCACAAGTGATTAATTCCAAAAGAAAAAAAAAAAAGAAAAAAAAAAAAAGTAGAGTAAAAAGAAAATGAAGGCAGGAAAATACCCTGTCCCTAGGAGTATTTACACAATAGTTCATCTTGCAGAGGAAATGGGGTTTGACGTGGGGAAAAGCATGGGAATTGAATGTGCTAAGTGGGTTTGATTCCACATTCCTGCTCTTCCCTCTGGGATCCTGCTTGGATGATGAAAATCAAAGCACTGTTCAACACGTTTTCCCCGAGTGCAAACTCACAGAGGATGTGCAGGGAGGTGGGGAAGGCATCTCTGGGCTCTCCCCTGGCCTGGTCTGCTTAAAAAGGTAGTATCCAAAGGGGTCTGATCTTGAAAATCAGCCTTTCACATTTAGGGAGCTGCCAACTCCATCTTCAGCCTCTCCTCATCACCCAGCACCTTCGTTAGTGCTCCCCTCTCAAGGACCAGGGTTTTTAAGGTACTGGATGGTGGGGACAAGGGATGCACCCGGCATCAAAACCGTGATGTGGAAGGTACTGATTTCTTTTACACACCAATAATTATTGCAGTATAAACACATCCCAGTCACCACAGGGAAAGCAGAGAAGGGGCAGCTGTGGAGAAAGTTTAGTGGGTGAGGGGCATCCCACAGCTATCAATTTTTCTCCAGGTTAGGGCAGTGGCCATTTACATCAGCAAATAATGCCCTACCCTGAGCTCTCCCCTCACCCTCCCTTATGCTGTGTGTGATAAAATATTCCAAGAATCTCTCCATGTCAGATCTTTTCCCAAGAGATTTCTAGTAAGAAAAACATCTATTCCCAGAAAACCCCAGTAAGAACTGCAAATACAATTGCTCTTAAGTGTGGCTGGTTTCCCCAGCTGCTGAGACTTTCTGGCCAATCCATGTCAGTATTTCTGTGAAGACAGAGGTAGAGACCTCAGGCAGCTCTTTGTGGAGGGCATGATAGGCTTCCTCATACACCTGCAACCAGGGAGAAGTAGAGATTAGCACAGAAAAAATAAATCTGCATGAACAAAACAGCCTTCAGTCCCCTCCCGTCAACACCCACAGGCCCAACACATCCTGCCCACAACTTTCAGCTTTTTTCCAAGATGTAGCAGGTTATGAAATCAAGGAGATGCCACCGGTGGTGCTGGCCCTCAACAAGCAGGAAGGTGTTGGCATTGCTGCCTGACATCTGTGGGCACCAGGGCACCCTGCTGCCCTTTAGGAACATAATGCACGTCCCAGTCCCATACATTTTTTGCTTCTTATCCCATTAAGGAGGAAGAAATACTTATCATGCCCTTGGAGTGTAAAGGCCAATGGGGGATGTTCCCGTCATGCCTTGTGCAATTTTACTCCTTTTATGCTCAAACTATGCAGTTATTTTTCCAATGACAAAAGCTTTCCCTTGGTCTCCCAGTCTCTCTTTCAGGTTTATTCATGTGCTAACAATTGGTTAATCAGCTCTGGTTCTCTTGAAATGAGCAGATGTGAAGTGGCTTTTGTTGTCCAGCATTTTGGAAAGACCTTCCTGCACCTTTACATGCTGGGACACGAGGTAAGGCTGGTGCTCGCACAGTTGGCATTGTTCAGACCAGCTTTTTGGGTCAACACTTCACCTGCTTATGAGCCTTGCTCTACTTCTACACCGTACTGCTTCATGTCCCAGACACCCTCTGGGCACACAGCCAGCACTGGGGCAGGCCTGGAGATCGCCCACCACCCCCTGCCCCCAGCCTGGCTGTCGCTGGTGAAAGGCCACCACACTGAGCCCAGGGAGGGCTGAGTTTGGGCTACCCCCTGGTGAAAGGGGCTGTCACCTGCCCAGCCTCACCAATCCACCTCTTTGCCTCCAGCTCTCTGGAGGTCAGTAGGCTCCCTACCCCTCACAGTCACTCATGCTCAGGCCAACACTGACAGCATAATCTCCTAACAATCAAGAAAGCAAGACGACCTTGAGTGTTTTGTCCTGGCTCTGCACTGTGTCCATCAGTAAATAAGAGCCCCTGATATCGCAGAGCTTGTCGGAAGAGCCGTGTAGCACCAGGATGGGCAGAGTCAGCTTGGGCAGGGCTCGCTCAATTCTGGCAATGGCATTCATCAGCTGGATGACGAAGGAGACCTTCATGCCACCATGGTAGACCAAGGGATCAGATGTGTAAGACTCCATCTGGCAGAGAGAAAGAGGTAATTTAAGATTAGCAATATTTCATGCATGTAAGAAAAAGCAGATCAGCCCGGCAGTGAGGAGTCTTCCCTTGACTTGCACAGTCATTCCCTACTCTCTCAGGACATCTGGACATCAGAGTCACGGTTGAGGTACTGTGGCTTACCAGCACTGCTCACACCACCTGACATGCTCTTTGCTGCATGTTTCCCTCTTACACCACTAGAAAATATTCAAGCCAGAGCTCTTTGAAAGGAGCTCCTGCAGGGAAACAACCAGTGTTGGACAAAGACCATTCCCACAGGGGCACCTGCCTGCATTTTTCTCCTCTGCTGTGCCTTTCTATCATTTCAATGTGATATTTCTTCTACAGAAGGTTCTTCAGACTGTGTTATTTGAAAGCTGATGTTCTCCAGGCCATTATCATCTCTGCTGAGGGCTCAAATGTTCTCTTTCCCTGTCCAGGGGTGGTGACCATGACCTACACCTACAGACAACTGACAGAGGTGACTGCAAAGCCAAGGGGCCATCCCTGGCTGCAAAGTGTGACAGACAAGGCAGCAAATGATGGTATTAGGTGGTAGGCAAAAAAAAGTAGTCAACAACTTGCTCAGCCAGATTGTGAGGGGATAAAAATGCTCAAGAGCTGGTGTAGAAAGTTGCTAGGAAGGAGTCGTTACTACAGTAAATATTTGTATATTGTATGAGGAGACTGCCCACACAGACCCCACTATAGCAATATTTGCCAGAATGCTTTGATTATGGGCTGGTCTCTGGCACAGCCTCCAGTTTCTCCCAACCCCGGCAGATGTTTATAGAAATGATGGTTATTTATAGGTTAGCTGAAAACAGTCTCCTCCTCTCCTCACAGGCAGTGGAGTCTGTTTGAATTCTACCTTGAAGGCATTAACTTGAGGTCCTTTTGCTTCTGCCTGTGCCTGCCCTGAGGGGACCATGGGTAGGAGGTGACCCAACAGGCCACCCAAGGACATGTAGCCCTGTGTAGGTGTAGAAACAGGGAGGCTCTGCAGGACAGTATGGACAGAAAGGTTTTGGGGTAGATTCTGTCTTCAATTTGCTGTGAGATGAGGTTCTCAAGGTGGCAGAACAGTACATGGTGAGGCTTTCCCATCTGGATGCATTCACTTGCCAGAGGGTTTGAAGGCAGTTTCCCCTGTTGTCATCTTAAATGTGCTGGAGCACAAAGCACTGGAAATGGAGGTGGCAGTGAGGCACCTTGGTGCTCATGAGTGTTTCCCCATCACTTTCTTACTTCCAGTCCCCACCATCTCCCACTGATTGAATCCATGGTTCCTATCCCTACATGCAGCAAGAGAAAGATGTGGGGGGAAATTTGGGACTATTGGTGGCTGACATCATTCAGACCCAGCCCACAGTACTGAGGGTGGTCCAGGGAGGGACAGCTGTACAGCCACTCCACTTTGTGTTGGAGTTGGACTGAAAAAATTCAAGTTGTCATAGAACTCACTTAGGGATCCTTGGAAGTGGTGGATGTTTCTAGGATTTGATTAAGGCCATCGTTGTATTTTGGTCTCTGTGCAAGATTATGGCTGCTTTGAAGTGAGGGGCAATTTTTGGCAGGGAGACAAAGATAATCATCACAGCTCATCATATTAGGATATTACACATGGTATCTTCCCTTTCAAAGAGGCATGTGTGTGCTGAGGGTCTGGAAAACTGCTTGTAAGAGGCAACTGCAAAGATGAGACTGTGGTTAAGACATTGAGACATTGTAAAACATCCTCTTCTCCTGCTAATGGCCCTGGGAAGCAGAGACTGAACAGCTCACAGTCCTTTTGGCTCTGCATGCACCATGCCAGTGCCCGACCAGCTTGCTGGTGCAGAAAACTCCATCTGCATCTTTCATCCCTTGCACTGTTCAGCAGTACCTTCCCTCCTCTCCAAAATCTTTCAAACAGGGCAAGAAGCCGCCTGTGTTTAGAAGAAATTGTTCCCTCGTGAATGTGCTCATGGAAAACGCTCTGCTTTGACTTACAGAAAACCAAGTGCCTGGTGGGGTGCAGCTCACTCTCCTGTTGGCAGCTGGGTCTACCCTGACATGCTCAGCCAAACATGGTGACTTTTCATTAGCTTTTTGAGCAAAACCACTGTGTTGCATTGGCTACTTAGCAACTGGCTTCAGCCTAATCTGGACCTACGTCACAGTGCTGTGCTAAAGCAACACAGTTTTGAGATGGGTGGGGTGGGTTTTGTTATTTTTTAGTTTGGTGGATTTATTTGTTTGTTTTGTTTGTTTGTTTTTTAGTTGAATGCAATAAATAAGAGATTTTGCAGGGGGGATTCAGGAGGGATAAGTGGATAGATTGACAGAAAGTCCCTTCCCATGGAGTAAAACCATGTTGATGAATTCACATGAGCTGGCCCCCTCCCCAGCCCCATAAATGCTAGAAGAATGACCTAAAGGGTTTCTTTCTTTCTCTTGTCTGAAAGAATGGGGATTTTTTAGCTACTGAGCAGCCAACAAATATTTTTGTGTAGATGATGGCAGGAGGAAAAAAAAAGACCAAACTCAGTCCCAACCCAAAATAATCAGGACTACAGGGGCAGTATCCTGGTCCTAGTCAACGAACAGGAATCCTTATCAGAGTTAATGTTCAGTGCATGGAGTGAGTGCCAAGCAGCAGCTCTCTGGGGAAGGAGGAAAGACACGGAATGGGCTTTATATTTTGCAAGCTACAATATTCAACCCTGCAAGTCCAAAACTGCTGTTGCTGCACCAGGTTCTGAGACAGGGGGCAAGAACAGAAGGTGATCCCAGGCGAGCCTGTGACTCCTTCCAGACACTGTCAGGCAAAGGCTCTCCAGGGTCTCTCACAACAGCTTTTTCATTTTTATGTAATTCTAAGACAGAAGCAACCATCAGATGGTTGCTGCATCACATCAACCTTTTTAGAGGTCTGCATCTCCTCTTGCAGCTTCATCCTATGTGAACTTGGCAGGAAAAAGGGTCAGGTCAGGGGAACCATTCCACTAAGTCAACAGCAGCTAACAAAGACTAGTGGGGTAAAGAGGTTCCTGCCACTGTGATGTCATTCCTCCTTGGAATAATGGGACTGGTTTTTAAGGTTGCTTCTTGCTCTCTTTTTTCTCTCTTGTGTTTGATACAGCAAACATCAAACAAACATCTCTATATCATTCCGTATTTCAGTCCCCACACCCTGAAGACAGCTTTCTGGGAACACAAACTCATTAGGAAATTCTTGGATGTTGTCCCAAAAATATTTCTAGTGAATAGAAAGCTGGTCTGGCAGAAGAATATGTGTAACATATAAATAATGGATGTTTCCAGCACATTGTGTGCTTTAAATCTGAGTGTCTTGAATCCAAAAGGGGGGTGGAGTGTGCTTAGAGGCAGCCAGAGGACCAAAATGCTGTCTTGTCTTCAGTAAGTGCCTGAAGCCTCATATCCTAGTGCTTAAAGGGGGTCAGGAAAGCGCTTTACATCACTACCCACAGCTGCTATGTCAGGTCTGTGCTCACGTATAGGCGAGAAGGCAGCACAGCACACAGGGCGTCTCATTTGGAAGATGTCTCCATAACAGGCAGACTCTAATGAAGCAGACCCACACCTTTATCCACTGCAAAAGGCTCTCCCTTGCTCCATGGAAAGGGCAGAGGAAAAACAATTCTCCAAGGAAGCTTTAGAGACTTGAAGTATCACAGAGCAGACAAAGCAGCAGCAAATAAGTGGTTAGAAAGAGAACACAATAGCATTTATTATAAAGGATGTCCAGTGGTTGCTGTGGTGATTCCTAACATCACCACACCACGGAAGTACTCAGTTGATACTGTGTGCCAATTTCAGAAGCTCTCTGACACTTTCCTAAATGTATTATTATTATTCAGGATGTCCCTACATCATTACTTTTCTCCTACAAAGCTATCAAGTGCAGCAGTAGCATCTTCCAACAGAGGATCCAGCTCTTGGAGGTGTATTTAATACATCCTTAAATGTTTTAAATTTAAAACATCCTTTAAATACAGCTGCAGCAGAGTCCAGGTGTCACATAACAAATCAGTGCAGAAGCAGGCAAAGACCCATATGTCGCAGACACACTCAATTTTCAGGTAGGGAATAAAGCTCTCCAATTCCTCTCCTCCTCCAGAGCACTGATTGTTTTTATCCTCTAAATACAAATGTAGATGTGAAAACTTTCCTCTGTGTCATTTCCGTGAATCAATTGTTTAATTTAAACCTTTTCTCTGAATTATATGCAACAAGTTATGGCAGCTGAATATAATTAAGAACAGGTTTCTACAGCTAGATTGGAGTCAGCCTTCTTCCCAAGCATATATTTTGTGCAGCCTCATATGGTACTTTTGAGCATATGTCACACAGTGCATCAGCGGATGCACATGATCTCACTCCACACTAGTCTTGTCTTCTTTTCCTCAGCTCCTTCGATCTTTCCACCTCCAACACACGGAAATCTTATGCTCTGTTCAAGGATAAGTGAACTGAAAGTCATTGGAACAAAAGCCCCTCTGGCAGTGCCAAGAAACAGCCCTGAGCCTTGAGGCTATTCTGGGAAACTCTTTGCTTTCCAGTTTTCTGAATAGGTGAGCCAAAGATGTGGGATATGCCGAGGCCAAATGCACTGCACTCACACAGATGTTGGCACTGTCTTTGCACCTGATCCTTTCAGCTTCAATTCTAATGCTGGTCAAGCTGTCTCTCCAGAGAAAGGCAATTTATTAATTCCTAGTTGAGGTATGAAGCATTGCATGAACAGCAGGGAAAATGACAACATTTATCAGTGAGATGTGGGCTGGCATGGGAGCACAGGAACAAGTGACCACTTTGCACCAGCTAAGCCCTTGAGACACACTTGAGTGCCATTTTCTGCAATTCAAGAAAAAATGGTGCTTTCTGAAATGCACCAAGTTCTGGGTCTAGCCTAGAACCCTAGCTGTAACCCTTTCAGTTTGTTACTCTCTCTCCTTCCACTGCTCCCACAACAGTGAGAAGGAAAAACCCTCATTAGGTGGTGTTGCAGCAGTTGCAATTATACCTGTTTTTGCAGTGAGGGCAGGAATAGGTTGGCACAGTTTTTACCAGGAGTGAGTGTGAATGGGAGATGAGTCCCAGGCTATTGTGGCACAATCAAAACTCAACCCTGGGACGGTTCCATGCACATTCACAGTGGTGAGTCTGGAGCTGTGTTGTTATAACAGCTGCTTCAATTGCAGCTCTTAAAGTATTATTCTTGGGTGCAGCATGAATGTATCATTTGTTTGGAAAGGCTGTAGCAGAGTGTGATCCAGGAGACCTTGTAACAAGTTCTTTGGTTCAAGCATGCTCTTTTCCTCTGCTTGAATGCATCTGGCACAATGTGATCCTGGTTTAAAAGCAGGAAAACAAATCTCCAGGACTGTAGCGTTTTGCAGGATTTCACCTCAAAGAGCAGGGGTGGAAAAGCTGACTTTAGCAGTGTGTTTGCTACCTGAGTTGGGTTTTGCTGCTGTGATGAGTGGTGGTGGTGCAGCAGAGACAAAGCCACGGCTCCCACGTGCTTCCCACTGCACCCGTAGTTCTCTGCCGTGTCTGGTACCCAGAGCAGCTGCGGGTGCAGAGCACACCCCAGGGAAGAGCAGCTGGTTTCCCACAGTCTTCTGTGAGCAGTCAGTTCCACTGGCTTCAGAGATATGTCACCTTTCTACACCAGCACAGATTTTGCCCTCCTGATTAAGCAAAACACTTGTGGGTTTTTCTAAAACAAAAAAAGGCAGGACTGGGACAAGATACCAACTATGCAATGACTTAAAATGGCTTTAAGGTTCTCACCTCTTTCTTGTTACGGGAAATTGCATTTGGATCTATCGATCCCAGTGATAGGTTTGGGAGCACGAAGTTGAGCACTTTCGCTGCAAAAACCTGTGGGAGAGGAAAGGAAGCAGTCAAAGAGCCAGTTACAGGAAGAGAGGGAAGATAAAGGCCCAAATCCTGAGCTGATGGAAATCAGCACAGAAGTTGAATAGTTGAGAATTGTCAGCTAACTCTGGATAAAGATCTGTTCCTATATTTAAAGCATTTCTCTTAATGAGGAAAGTGTTTAAACTCCTCCTGGGAGCAGGGAGTGGGTGTGCTAGACTGAAATGCCGTCAGCTGTCCGTCCACATGCAGCAGCACAACTTCATTGTACTGTGCCTTTTCCTCATTCCTAAGTTAATTTCTGAAAGGCCTCAGTTAAGTACTTTGATAGGGAAAGGTAATTTCCAACCCTTAGAGGGCTGGTTTTTGGGGTTTTTTGCCCTTTCCTTGCTGCCACAGCTCTGATCTCAGGCTGCAGTGGGTAAGTGATGTTGGGTGCCATTTGCAGCTGTTGCCTAGGCTGCACTCATTTTGATAATTGTATTCTCCAGGGAACCTGTAAATAAACAACAGCCAAGTGTGCATGCATTGGCTAAGGGAATCCATTGCTCACACATCTCCTGGGAACAACACACAAAAGCATTGAGCAGCCCAGGCTGGAAACTGCTAGTAGAAAAAAGGGTAACATCTTTCATTTCAATACCACTACAAGCACATTGATACCAGAGTTCTGCTCTGATATTTGATAGCTGCCTTTAATTAAGTGATCACTGCTTAAGTCAGAAAAGACCCAGTTAGTGTTCATTGGTCTGGTTTATGGCCCTCTGTTGTTCACAGCTAACACTTGGAGATAGGCTGTCCCCTATGCCCTGTGTTTCTGAAGATATTTAATCATTTCTGAAGCGCTCCCTGGCACTTCAAATCACAGATGACACATGACAGATTAATTATGATATTAAAGGAATAACACAAGGTTGAAGCCAGTCATCGAGGAATGAAAAGCAGTAAAGACTCATAGCAGGTTTGGGAACACATATGTACCTTGGGGTAGATATGAATAGGAACCAGTGTCACTGTCTGCCAGTATTCTGAGCCCCTCACTGGCTATGACATTGTGTCAGCAAAATTAATTTTTTCTACACAGCAATGCAGGTATGAGCTTATGATGATCCAAGAAGGAATGGGATTTCCCACATTTCATGTTGACTCCAGGCAGTGAGGATTTGAGCTATGCACCTTCATGTATTCTAGGCAGGATTATGGACTCTGAACCTGATGACTATAATTTCTGCTAAACTGGACAAAATAAAGGAATAAAGAAAAAAAAATGTTTTAATTTAGTACTTTCTTCCAGTTTGATTACACCTTAGGAAAAGTCCTTTGCAGTGCTACTGGGTGCAGATTCAGGCTGAAAGACAGTGAACAACATGATGCCCAGAAAGCAATAGAGGTGAAACGGAAAACACAGGAGGTCAAGAGAGAATATTTTGTAATGAGTCCTTAAACAATAGGCTGAGGGTCAGTACAGGATTAAACACCAGGGAATATTTCCTAAGGGGTTGTCCTGCCCACCTAGTTTCAAAGCTTTCAATAGCAGAAATGTAGAGGGAGATGCTCTTTCACCTCTGCTTTGCCCTTTGCCAGCATATGTGACTCCTCTCTCTACAGCCTTTGAAACTGCAAAGATTCAGAATTGAATTTTGTCCAGGTCAGTTGAGAAGAAAAGGGGGAAGGCTGCAAATCCCTCTAAGTCTACTGGATTTGCAACTGGATGCTTCCATCAGGACACAGGATTTATAGGGCACTGGTGGAATTGTGTTTCTGCAAAGAGCATAATTTGTTCTTCTGCACAGAGCCTGCAAACATGCTGTGCTTCTGCTGCTGCCAGAGGGTCTGAAGCACCCAGTGTGTCATCTGGCTCACTGTTATTGTTGTCGTGAGCCTTCGTTTTTTCAGGCCAAGGTAAATTCTTGCTCAGCTGGAAACTTCCCCAGCAAAGGGTTGAATGCAATGGTCCTTGGGAAATGGCCCGGGGCTGAGAAGTCGTACCAGTTCCAAGGGAAAACTAAGCCTTTGTTCCTCAGAAGCACAATCACCATGAAATGGTTTTTGACTCTCAGAGGAAAAAAACCACACAGCTTTATGGGAAAATGTGGCTTATGCAGGAATACTCTGCTTGTTTTCAATCCTTCCTCTTGCAAATACCTTTTCAACTCACAAAATTATTTCAACTGAGTGTGACAGAGCAGAGCTATTTCAGGAATAATTAATTTTTTATCAGTTTTGAGAGCAACAACAGATTTGAAAGAGAAAGAAACTGACTGCTCTTGTAATACTGCATGTGAGAGACTTTCTAGGAAAGAGACTGTATAAACACCTCCAAAATATTTCAGTTAGAGAATAGGATTTCCTACCCAAATAATGCAACATTGCATTTATTTCTTACAGGGAAATAAAGCAGCATCTGGTACAGATCTGTAACAAAACAGACTACAGCAATGCTAGTTCCCACAGAACTGGTGAGTCCCTGTTTCAAAAAGGGTTTATCATCTAGCAAAAGGTAAAGCTATAGCAATCTTTGTCTATTTTCCTTGATTAGAAAGAAGACGCTAACAGTCTGTCTCATATTCAGACTTTTAATTATTTTTTTCTTAATAGTTATTCTTTTTCACTTTCCCAAGTAAGAAGAAGCAGAGGCACTGGTGCTCACAGGACACTTATTCCAGATGTAGCCTCACCCATGAAGAATCAGTAACCAGCGTCCTAAAACCAGGCTTTGGTACTCTGGCTCCTATTTAAATAAGTTTACTTGGACTGAATGACTTCAGGATTCACTTCTCCTCTTAAAATTAGACTACGGGAAAGCACTTAGAAGAAAATATTGACTGGCATCCAGGTGGTGCAGATCTCAGCAGGGTCCTGCATCTTAAGGCTAGAGGTCTTAATGTATTTTCTTCAGTGGAAAAGAGGTGATTAGAAAGCACCTTTTTTGGTGCTTGCAATGATTTGTGAGGTCCATAGATGGCTTTGGCTGCAGCAGAAAGTGGGACAGGTTTATACTGAAAGCGAGGCAATTTGTCTCCTTCCTCACAGACGGAAAAAAAGGAGGAATAGCTTAGAAGCTAGCCCTAGGAGTAGTGTCTAAGGAGAAAGGATAAAGGAAGGAGTCCTGTGGGAATAAAAGGCTATGTCCCTCCTGCTGGTTTAGCTGCTCCTTCCCTTTGCTTCTAGCTTCTTTTAGGATTGTTGTTTATTCTTTTAAAAATGCAAAAAGGAGGAGAAAGCTGAGGCCCAGTTGCTGTGCAGAACTCCCTGAAGAAGGGCAAACTGGGCAATGCAATTGTGGATCAAAACAGCTCTGGAGGGGAGATGTGAATGGGAGGGGGGATAAAGCCTAAAGGCAAACCAAAAGAGATGCTCTGGACAAGAACCAGTTATAGTCCCAAGCCAAATGGGATGCAGCTGGGGCAGTGATGCTATAGCTGGAAGGCTCATAAAAGATTTCTGGGACTCAGGAGCTCTAGTTCTGTTCAGAAATTGGTCATCCCCCAAATGCCAAAAATAACCCTGGCCTGACTTAGCCAGCAGCCTGTGTTGCAACTATACCAGACTCTGCATGAGTCAGGAAGAAAGCTGTAGGAGAGGAAGGGAAAGGAAGGCATTGTGTGGGCTGCCACAGGGTGAGGTGAAGAAAGCACAGTCTGCTACCACCAGTACCCAGCTCTTGCTTAAATAGGTTTTTCTGGACAGGTTCAGTATTCACTTCCCCTCTGAAAAGTAGGTGGAATTGTGGGGGAGGCACTTAGAAGAAAAGTATTGACTGGCATCTGGGTGGCTCAGATCCCACCCAGCAGGGTTTTGCATTTCAAGGGCAGAGGTCTTAACACTTTTCCTTCTGCAGAAGAGCAAGGTGTAACATGGGTTTGCTCTTACCTTGATGGGAGTAGCGACTTCTGGGCTGGCTACCACTAAAGGAGAGATTAACAGCATGCCTGAAAACTCACTGGGTCGCTCACTAGCTGTCAGAATGGAGATGGCTCCCCCCTGCAATGCAAAATAACAGCCCACAGCTTAATACAGGTGCCAACATCTTGTTTGTATAGTAATCCTGTTACTGGAAGGGTTTTAGTCCAAGCAAGCAATTACTGCCCCACAGAGAGTACAGTGTGGTCAGCAAAGAAGGCTGGAGGAGTAAAAGCACTGGAAGTGCCTGGTTTTTGTGCGGGAGAAGAGATCTGGTTTCTGTTCTCATGCTTTAAACCCTCACATCACACTGAACTCAACTCTCCATGCAATGTCCATCAGCTCCCTGGGATGTCTTGTGTCCTCCTTACTTAAAAGGACTAAGAAGTAAGAAGAAAATGTCTGAAGTGGTAGTTCAGGTGGGACTTGAAAAATAAGTTGAGGTTTATCAGCTTGACAGACTGGTGCAGCATCGAGAAGATGCTGTGAAGCCGGGCTTGCTCCGTGCTGTGCCACCGGTAACCTGGGCAACAGCAATGCTGCCACTGGCATGTGAAAATCTTCACCAATTAATGGGAATCAAATATTCTCCTCCTCAGTGTCCCCAGGCCCTCCAGCCCCACAGTGTTGTGCCAAGGGGCTGGCAGCAAACGCCCAGCCCATGGTCCGGAGCTGAACGACAGCCAGGCTGAGCCATCCCACATGAGGACAGGAGCTGGTGGCGAGGGGTGCAGATGGAAGGGATCCAGTGGGCTTGCTTGGGAAAGTTTGCAGAGGATTAGTTGCCAAGGGAAATATTTGGTGAACTTCCACACTGCTGGAGAACCAGGGGCTTATTAAGTGGAGCAGCAGCGAGAAGCATCTCAAAGACCTCACTGGGAAATTGCTCCTTGTTACAGCGGCTTTGGAGCACAGGAGCCCTTCAGAGCATGCCATGTCTTCTTATGCAAGAACACTTATTTATCTGAGCATGGACTGACTCCCAAAGTACTTATTCATTTTCCTCTCCTCTGGGAAGGCAGGGAGGGCAGATCAATGACATCAATGGGAATACTGTTAGCTTGAATAACGGGATTTGGCTCGTGCTGTCAGAACCAGGCTTCAGATCTGCTCACCAAATCAGTGCTTTTGTTTTTGCAGCCTTAATCCCTGGTACATTTTCCTGTTAGGTTGTTTAACAGAATGAGGCTACAGGGTATTTTCATGTTTCATCCCCATGCTGCTCACAAAGCTTTGGAGGGCTTAACCTCCTGGTTACTGGTTAAAATGAAAGGGGAAGCCCAATGCTGCAGGGAGCTGGTGAGACTTACCACATAGCCACAGTAATGAATGGTGGTGTTAAAAAACAGGCTTCTTGTTGCAAATGGCACTAATTAGGGCCATGGCGGGGGTAGAAAAATACAGGACTGTCTTTACTCGAGGCAGATCTTGGGGTTATAGCATGCTGGCAAATCAGTCAGTGAATGAAGTGGAAAGGAAGGCTCCTTGTAGTTTTGTTTCCCTGCTGTGGAATGAGTTATTTCCTGCCATCCACGTGAGCACCACCAGACTATGACACACGTCCTGGGTGCTGCTGGGAGGGGTAGGGGATGGTGCTTACCATGGAGTGCCCCAGGATGAGAACGGGCAGCTCGGGGTGCTCTTTCTTCATGAGATCAATGTGCTGCAAGCTGTCCCTGATGAAGACGTGGAAATCTGAGACCACCATACGATCACCCTCGCTCTGCCCATGGCCAACTGCAGGGGAAAAGGAGAGCACACAGCTAAGGCATTTGAAGCAGTGGTTACAGTCAAGAAAGGACCTGGCAGAAATAAGCCTGTTGGACTGTTTCTGTCCTAACTTGACCTTCTCCCGCAGTCATCTCTCAACAGAAAGAAGTGCTGCAGAAATGCAAAGGACACTGCACAGAGCTGTCAAATGACACTGTCCGTGACCTGACTTTTTTAAAAAAATCATAGAATCATAGAATGTTAAGGGGTTGCAAGAGGCCTCTAAATTTGGACTTCTATTCCCCCATGTTTCTATCTGCTCTTCAAAACAAAGAGTACTGATTTACTTCTTGCAACCTCCAACATCAGGGTGAGGAAGGGCTGTCTTGCCTTGCTGATGGGTCACTGTATCCTGGGAAATGGGAATTTGCCTCAGGGATCATATGCTTTGGATCTGGTGGCTCACTGTACAGCCCTAACTGCTGTGTAGCATCTTGTCAAGAAAGATTCTGAAGACTAGACACAATTGCTATAAACTTAAGGGACCACGGACACTGCCTTTTCCAGGGCCTGAATGTGCATAGGCTTCACAGTCCTGCTTTTTCTCATGATACCCTGCAGCACAGGGTGGGCTGGAAACCTCCTCTGTGAGAGGTAGGGAGTCAAGTGATGGAGGTTGTAGCAGCCTGCAGTGGCAACCTCCTTCTAAACAAGTGTTAATGCAAACTGTACCACACCTGGACACTGTTTCCTCACTCTGTATCTGGGAGTTATCTTGCCTAATGGAAGGGAAGGGGAAGATTAAAATGGGAGATGGTGAGTTGCCATGGGAACAGTGGCATCCCTGGCAGAGATGGAGCCAGCATCACCACCAGCACAGCCCCAGGCAATTTTGAGCTTGCAAAGGCTTGAAATTAATACCACCTTGGGGAAGCAGTTTGCATGCTTACCTGATCACACATGCATGTTATTGTCTATCACAAATAGGATTTGTCCTTAGAAACAGCCCCTTTGCTTGTTTCTGCTCCATGCAGGTTGTTAAGGAAAATTGTGAAGGGGAAAACGCATCCCACCCTATGGGTTAGGGTATAGGGGGTCTTAAACATCTCCCTCCTGCTGAGTGTCTCCTTAGGCCTTCTCCAGTGGGCACTGAGGCACATTTACAGACACAAAGGGACAAGGACTTGTTAAAGGAGGTGAAGCTGATAATTGTTGACACGCTGGATGGTTCCCCTTCCAATGATCAGCAAAGAAAAGCACTGCTGACACAGCCACAAAGGTAGTTACATCTGCTGGCAGTGGTCATACCAGTGGAAATCAGTAGGTCTCAACTTTCTTGTAAGCCACCCAAAAAATCACCAAAAAATCAAATTAGGCAGAACTTCTAATAAAAAGCTGGACTAAATTCACTCCAACTAGGAAAAACTGAACCCCAAACTTGTTTTTTTGTCCCATCAAGTGATCTCTGTGGCTGGGTCTTTTAGCAGTGAAGGCTGCAATCAGCCATGCTGGCTGTCAAAAATCCCCATACATGTCATGCTGATCAATTATAAATAACATATTACCAGTTCTGCTTTCCATGCACACACTCCAATTGCTGCCAAAATATGCTGCAGCAAGCATCCTCCATGGATCAGTGACCAGAAACAAATCAAAGAGCAATTTAAAATATGAGTCATTAGAATCTCCGGAAGGGAAATCATGTCTGTGGCAAGAGGAACTATTAACTTTAAACTGGTTGTTGTTACAGATGGAAAGTGAGCTTTTTACAACTTTTATACGCATCCAGTCCACTCACTTTATGGCCCTCAAATGTGTTATCTCTGCCTACTATTCAACTCCAAATGTAGCAGGTTAATATGAGTTGAACAGTCCAGAGAGAGGAACATTTTCCCTAACAGAGCACTGCACTTCGAGATTTTTTTCCTCCAGTGCCGCCTCACTTGCTTCTAGTCTCTCCTTCTCTCCAGTGCTCAGACCGCTGAGCAAGCAGAGACAGCAAACCCCCGTGGCTCAGGTCTGTAAATGGGCCATGACTCCTTGCTCTGGAACTGTGAGTCTTTGGTCTGTCTTTGGATGAGACAGAGGCAGATCTGGAAAGCCTCCTTGGTTCTCAGTGTGGAGAATTTCCCCTGCTCCTACCACATAACAGTGACACTGCTTGTAACAGTCAAAGTAATGATTGTGGAATCCAAGAAATACCTGTGCAATGCAAAGTTCCTATTTGAATTTTTCCAGGATTTGGGTTCATGAATAACTTAATTTAATAATAAATTTAATAATAACCCCCTTTTAGCCCTAGTTTTAAATACTAAACTCCTGTTCCCCACTCAGATGGCACAGAGCAAAGCCTGAGCAGCAGCTTGTCTGCACATGTGGGACAGGAAAGCCATGCAAGTCTTTGTTTTGATACTATCCCTGCCCCTTGCACAAGGTCAGCCAGGGGGCATTGCTAGGTCATGGTCTTTTATTTTACTATTTTCCATTTTTCCCCTCCGAGAAACCAAACTTGTTCCCCCAGTGAAGGAGTATATTGCAAGTTTGAATCCCCCAGCTGACAAAGCTTCAGGGTGAGGAACTAAGACCCCTTCTATCAGATGAAAGATACTTGCACAACCAAATATCTATACAGTCAAGAATATTGATCTGTTTTTCTCTGATCTTTTGCCTTTAGAACTATTAAGAATGAAAGGTCAGGTTCATCCTTGATGTAAAGCTATTAGCTTTGGGTTTTGCTGGGAATGAATCTGCTGTAGTGATTCCACAGTGCCAGTGGCAAAACAGTGGGTGCAAGAGGAGGAAAGCCACCTTCCCCCAGCAATTGGAACTAACCAGAGACTGCTGCACACCCAAGTGACAGAACACAGAGAAGTGTCCCAAGAATCACAGCTCCACGAGCTCCTCATCACAGCACTCCCACAGGGGCCCCTGGTTTCAACAGGGCAGTGTGAGGTGCAGTGCACAGGGCTGTGACTGCTGGTGCACATCCCCACGGCACGCTCAGAGTCCAAAAGCTTTTAAACTGTTTCACATCCATCTGGCTTCACAGCAGCTTGTGTGGTTCACTGCTAGCACTGCGTTTGTGCAGTGGCTCAGTGATCACTTCAGGTTGTGTGTACTGACCTAATTGCAGGCACCCCTTCCATGAGTCTTTAGAAGTGAGTGTCCAAACCACATATTTTCAAGTTGCAAATCTAGAATTAGGAGGTTTAAGCATCAATTTCCAACCAAAAATTTCCACTGCAAAATAACATACTTTGCTCAAACAAAATCTGAATAAAGGCTGTGATGATGTGGCCCAATATGTCAAAGTTATTAAATTCTTCCCTTTATTTTCTGCATGAGTATGCTCAGACTGCGACTTTGCCACTGGAGTCAAGAACAACAACTTAGTCAGTCCTGTCAGAAAGCATGACTTCAGAGCATGATTCCACTTATGATTACAGATCCTCCAAAACTACACATCTTTCTGGATAAAATAATACTGACTGGCTGCACAGGAAGACAAAGCTGAGAGTTCAGGGAGTGAGTATTTGAGGGTGTGAGGTCTCTGGGGAGTCTGTGGTAACTGTGTAGGTAGGACTCTGCCTGCATAACAGATCCTGTGACCCTGGAAATGCATACTTCTACAAGTCCCTTCATTCCTCAAATCCCATATTCTCTCATGTTGTGGGGCTTGCTTTTGAAAACCACTCCAAAGCAGCCAGGGTCTTCAGCTGACATTGGCTCACAAGCCTCAAAAAAGGTTACATCCTGGTCAGATTGGAGATACGCTGAAAAACATGTAAATAAAAAGAACAGTCCAACTTGACAGTCCTTTCCCTTCATTAAAAGACAAATGGGAACTGCCTGAAGAAATAAGCAGCTCTGGGCTTGTTGGGCAGGCTCATTCTGATGAGGGGACCTGGGCTGGATCTCCAGCAGCACGATGCTTTTTTGCTGAGGCTGCGGGGCCACATCAGAGCTGAAGAAATCTGTCCTTAAATGCAGTAAAGAAGACGAGCAAAATATTAGACAGAGAGGAGAGCTTGGCAGTACCTGTCCCTGCACACTGTGGGATGCCTCAGCAGCCAGCCCTTGGAGGCACTGCGGGGATGGGTGAGTGTGGCAGCACACCCTGTCCACCCTCCAATATCTGCAGTGTTTTTCTTCTGAACAATAACTTTAACAAAAGCCACATACTACACATATTTGTTTCTCTTTCCAAGTACTCAGCCCTCCTGACAAAAGCACAGCCTGACCCTGGATGCTCAGGTGAGGACTAGGCTGACCCTCCAAACCTTCAGCAGGAACATTTTGCTACGGAAAATGAGGTGATGGGAATGCAGGTCAAATGTTGAGTTCAGCTATGGTGCTGTAAATTCACCAATTTCAGTGCTGTTCCTTAAAGCTTACAGTCATGGAAAAGCAGAAATTTTGCACCATGTTTTTTCAGCCTTTGCACTCTATTTATTATGGAAAAGCCATAAAACAAAGAGAGAGGACAGGAAAAATCTGCCTAGGGAACAGTAATTTTACAGGAGGAATTTGTATCTTGGCTTTTCACATTTTTGATGTTTCCAGCTTTGGGGGAAAGGGGATGATTTGGATCCATTTTTGTTGTAGTGAGAACACCACCACTGTAGGGTGAGATGTTCTCCCTGGCCAACTGGCCAACTGGGATGGTAGAAACAATCAGGAGGAATGCAGGGCTTGACCCCTGCCTCAGGATTCATCAACACTATCTGTTTTCCTCTCTAGAGAAGTAACTCCAAGATTTTAGAGTGGGAGAACCAGGAACAGGCAGAGCCAGGGGTTAGGTCAGGAATTCCAGGCTCACCACTCCCTCAGCACAGACACATTTTGAATTGCAATGATACTAACAGAGGAGTGTCAGGAGTTTTCAGTGGTTAAAGGTGAGAAGTGCCACCACTGTGAAGTCAATGATTCCCAGACACAGGTGAGGAGCAGCTCTGGTACTGCAGAGTCCCACACTGGGAAGAAATGTCTTAATGATGGCAGAGGGGCCATTGGCAAGGCTTGGTGCTAGAGCATTTGATTTAATAAGCTGGAGCATGATGTGATTCAATTCCCAAAGAGCTGCTGTAGGCCAGAAAATGTGATTTTGCTGCTTGAGCACTGGCACTGCAGCAGCAGTGGGCAGCAGCTAGTTACAGGTGCTAGTTACAGACTGTGGTGTGCAGAGGAAGGATTTTTGTTAGAGCCCACAGCCAAGCTCAGGTTGAAGACTCCTTTCTTTCACTGCTTTGTTCATCAATAAGCTTGTTGGAATCTGACAGGTCCATTTGAAGCAAATGCCCAAATGGCTTTTGGAAAAGAAGCTATTATGTGTTTATTAGCTTTTGGAAAGTTTTGTTTTATTCCTGAAGTCCTCTGCATCTATTTTCTGCCCAAAATTAGAGATGGAATGGACTTCTCAGCAGTGTTGGACACTGATGTGGGAAGGTGAGGTTACCTCACCCTTTTTTGCTCTCACCCCACCACAGGTCATGCTGCTGGTAAGAGGCATGAGAATAGTTGTGTCCTGCTTGCTGTTCAGCTGTCTGGTTTAGGAAAAATCCCACATAATTAAAAATTCTCATAGATGCAGTTCCTCTGCAAGTGGCCTACACAGAGGAATGATGCTGGCTCTGGAGCCCACAGGAGGGAGATGCCAGTGACAGAAATGTGGATGGGTCTTGTGGTGCAGAGGGACTAATGTGCCAGCCTAAACCCTCTCCCATGATCTTCCTGAGCTTGTGGCAGCTTGCTCAGGTGGGCACCTCACTGTGGTGGTCCCCAACCTATCCTGAGACCCCAGTGCGACGGGAAAGGACCACTTCAGCAGCTCATTTTAATATCCAAACCCCATAGACTGGGAGACAGTGACCCTTGCCTGCCTCTGCTTTCCTCTCTGCCCTTTACAAAATACATTCAGACTTGGAGATAACACTTAAAGCACAAGATGCAGCAGATACAGTTTTCCAAAGTGTTTCAGCTTTAGCAGCCAGTGCAGCAGTTAATGAAGTGTGTCACAAGGCATTGCAGCGGATGTCTGTATTTATGAGCTCTACTGAAACTCCTCGGAGTGAGGACTGCTTTTTTGCTTTTTTTGGTTTTGTTTTCGTTTGGTTTTTTGGTTTTTTTTGGCAGCACCAGCACCACAAGGCATCACCACAGACCTTGGTCCAAGGTACAGCAAGATTCAAAAATAATAATTAACTCTAATCCCAGCATATAAGGCAGCATGGTTTTGCAGAGAAGGAGTTTGGGGAAAGTACATAGATGGAGAATTTGGGGGAGATCGTACACAAGGCAACACAGCAAATGTTCTGTGAAGCTTTGATTTTTTGCTCGGTGACTTTTTAATGTTTAATGAAGAAATTATTAATGAACTAGTAAACACTTCAAATTGTCATAACAGTTCACTACTGAAAAAACTATACTTGTTTTGTAATGATTTAAGTACATATTTTTTTCATCAAGTGAGCAATGCTCATCAATTAAACATACTGGATTTCAAGGCTTTCAATGTTCAATTATTTGTTTTACAAGCAGTACATCTAACCCACCATTCAGACACACAAACAACTAAAACAACAGGAAGAAGCTTCAAAACAGGACAATCAACATCTGGAAAAGTCAACAGACTGTGCCCGTATTGTCAGTAACATGTAAAGCAAATGTTCCACTGGCAGAACAAACACGCAGAGGAAGCACCTCAGAGATCACCCTGCAGAGTCCTGCTCACAAAGCATCTTTCTTGCCCTCAGAACAGACTTATCCCAGTGAGGGAGCTTGTTTTGGTTTGATTTCCCCAATTTCTTTCCATTCTTCAACCAAATCAAGTCTGATGCACAGAGGGCACTATGAAATTTCTGCCCTCCATCTGAACCTGCTCTTCATTCCGCTGCATGTGGAGAGCATTGGCACCAGGACGGAGACACATGAGCCAGGAGAAAGCAGGGTAAGCTGTCCTAGGATTTAGGACGTAGGTTACAGTCCCTTGACTCTGATCAAGCTGCCATCTAGGTCAGCTGCTGTGCTTATTTTGTAGCTAAACCTTGGAGGTGAGTGTCTCAGTGTCCACCTGACTGAGCCTCAGCTGTGCACTCTCATCCTCTCCCACACTCTGGTTTCCACTGGAAGAAAAACCAGTTTGACACAAGCCTATGGCCTTTTCCAGGAAGATTACTTTCACATCAAATGGGAACCACTAGGAACTAAAAGGAGAAGACCCTCTCCCACCACTTCTTCCACTTTAATGTTCTTTGAGAACCTGAAATACAGCTCAACGTATGCTTATCCTTACCAACATCTGGGTGGTCCTGGGCATCCCTTCTTTGGCATCACCAGCAAAGATGCAGTGAACACACTGGATTTTCCCACACAGCACATTATACAACCACTAGATATGGTACTCAACAGAATTACCTCTTACCCTGCGTGTTTTATGTATGAAGCACGTAATTAAGAACTACAGGTGGATTCCGCCTCTCTCTGACCAAAAGAACCTTGTTCTGAGGGCACAAGTCCATCAGCTTCCCTCTTTGCTTCCAAGGTTAGGAAAATAATTTTCCTTTCAGCATTTGCCTGGGTAGTTTTTATTCACTTGCCTCACACAAAGAGTGCAGCAAACTGAAAGCATTCTCCTCCCACATCAGAGACACATTTGCAGAGATGAGATATTTTTAGACCAGTGCACACAGAGATATATTGTTTGTTGTCTTGGTTAGGAAAAAAAAGCAACAGTCAATTTTCTATACTAAAATTATTTCTGCCTTATTGCTAGGGAGCAGAGAACCAGTCATCCTGCTAAAGCTATTTGAAATCTTTTCTGTACTCCAGAGATGACAAACAAAATGACCTGGTACACATCAGAGGAGTCGTTAATTCTGGCCAACAAGGCAAACTGTTTCTGTCAATGTTAAGAGCCAATTCTTCTCTAATGGATACAAATATGGTTCTTTTGGCTTTAGAAGACTTGCCCATTTCTAATGCTGTTGCTGAATTTGGCTCTGAACTGCAGTTCCTTAAAAGTCTTCCTGGAACATAATGTTGCTCATGAAAACATGCTGAAAAAACCCATCTGAGTGTTTGTGTTGCAAAATAAGGAGCTGCATTTACAAACAGCAGTCACTGTGGCCAGTCTAGAAACCTAAGTGTCTCCTGGGATGCCATGAGAAGAAGGGGCCAAGACAGCATGAAGATCTGCACATGCCACCGTCACTTCCCACAGTGCCTGGGGTGGGACAGCTTTGTCATCTGTCACAAAATCAGGAAGCTGCTGTGACGTGGCTGGGGAAGCTAAGGAGCCCACTTCCTCTTCCACAAAGAACATTCACAACAGTATTCCACTTTCTTCCTCAGCCCTTTCTGCAGTGCCACCTCCCGAGTCAGCCCTTAAGAACATAAAAGCAGAAGACAGCTGGCAGAAAAATTCTTTTCTACCAGGCTACTGGGATCAATGGTTTGAAAATGTTGCACAAAGCCATTGTAGATGGCTGAGTAGCTGTTGAGTTCCTCTGCAAAAGAGTTTCTTTTGCTGATGAATGAAATGATTCCTGTCTAATCTCTTCTCCTATGGGATGAAGATCACAACACAGTATAAGATATATAATCAGCAAAGCACAACTTACAGTGGCTCTAAGGAGTCAAAGGCACTGACTAATCAAGCACTAAGTAAGGGATTTTATTTAGGGCCTATAATAATTTTTATAAGGCACTATAATTTTTAAGTTATTCTTGAAGTTTTACACTGAGATTTTGCTCTCTTTTATGAGGAACACATAATTTCCTGAAGTATTGGTGAGGTGACTTTATTTAGTAATGGAGTCGGACTTCAAAGATTTATTCTGGCATGCCATAGAACCAGTATCAATGCCCAGATACTGCAGAAAAAAATGCATGGACTTTTCTGGAGTTAATCCAGGGTCTCACAAGTTCATTTCACCTATATGCTGCTGATCTAAGAGCAGAAAAGAGCTTTTTTTCTGGTCTCTACGTATGACTTGAGATATCACTAATGGTAGCTAGGGTTTCACCTCCAGTGGAAGAGGCAAGCAGCCAAGGGGTATCTCCCTTGGTATTTTATTTTAGCTTTAAAAACATATATAATTTTATTCTCTTGTTTTAATCCCATAAATTAAAAAACAAGTGTCTAAACTGTATTTTTTCCTGGCTGAAAACAAGGATGAAAATCCACTTGCATTAACTTTCTGATCCAAGTTCCAGTTTTAAAACAGCTGGGGCACCAATTCAAAATGTCAGGATTTTCAGTGAAAAAGCCAGTGCTGGAGTGGAACTGCACACTCCCCTTCCCCTTCCCTGCCCATTTATTCCAAAGCACAGCTGCCATGTAGGCTGGCTCTCCAACACGCACATGCTATTAAGTCCTAAATGACAGCTTGTTTAACTAGAAAACATTTCCATTTCTTTCCTTAACAAAGGCCATTCATTTCTTGCTCTTCTGTTTGCTTAAAGATGGTTCCGTTTGCCCTGCCTGAGAGTGTTCACAACCCTCCTGAGTGTTCCCTGCCCGAGAGTGATCCAAGTGACCCTGCCCCGGGTGGCTGAGCAGGAGCCTTGCCCCGAACGCTGCCGCAGCATCAACCCGGCTGCTCACATTGCAAAATCCAAATGTGTGCCTTGGGTAGTTCTGTGCTTGAGTAAACAATCAAATCAATTAATCTTGGAAAAGACCTAATTCTTCCCTGACTACACTAGTTTAGGCATCACAAAGAAAAGAAGATGAAAGCTGGATCATGTAAGAACCCCCTTCATGCTGCTGATGAATGTCTTGGGAGACAGACACAACTTCCTTTCAAGCTCTCTTCAAAAGGTTCCCCTCCATGCAGACGATCCACTGGGGACCCACATCGATAACAACAAAAACAAAAAGAATTTAGAAGACTCATTTTTCATCTGGTTTATTTACATGTTAAAATAAACGCGCGTTCCCATCTAAAGCAAGGGCTCCCAGTGGGTTCTGTTTAGTCTGTGAGATTCTTGGCACTAGAATACAGCATTTCTCTATCCAAAGCAATCTTGGGACAGAACTGTTGGTTATATAATTTTTAAGCAACTGGCAAATGAATAATAATGTTTCTAAAAAGAGTGACTCGTGTTCTAGGATACCAGTAAGGTGTTTTACCAATTAATCTGCCAAAAGGTCATTAAAAAACCTGAGATCTCAAGGCCCTTCATTCAGGGTCAGCTCTCTCCATGGGTTGCACTTCCAGTTCTCAATCAGCCTGTTGAAAGGTAGCTTTCCCACAGAGTTAAAAAGATTTTCGCTTTTTGATTCACTCCTTCGTACTGCCACATGGCAGTGCCACCCTCATTAGATGGGATTTGTCCCTATTCCTGACAAGGCACGAAGGAAATACCATTCTCCAAGAGCCGGCAGCTTTTTATACCCACTTTGCACAAGCTCAACGGGTGAGCAGCAGGTGGATTATTTGAAATAAGGGCAGGCCTTTTTAATTTGGTGGTTTTTTTGGTTTTTTTAGCAGAATACATCCGCACAGAGCTGTAGCTCATTCAAACCCTAACAGATCTGACCGGGAGCAACATAATTAAGGAAAAAAACTCCTGATGAAGCAGGTCTGGCAGGGTGCATTCCTGGGTGGGTCAATCCTGCCCAGTGCCAGAGCATAAACACTGCCAGTTGGCTCATGGCTGAGTGGCATTTAGATGGTGCACGGGGGAGGTCACAGGGAAATGGCAGGGCAGAAAATAGCTCTCCTAAATTCATCTTGCAGCAAAGCTGTTGTCCTCTCTTGGTAGAGGTTGGTTTCAGCGTTATTGTTTCAGTTGCTTTTTACCACTTCATACTCTTTTCTCTGTATCTCTCCCCACTGCAACTCTGAAATTCCCCTCACTGCATATACATTTACCAAAAAAGCCAGGCTCAAACAGGCAGTTATTGCTTTCTGTGCTCTATTACACATTTCAAACCATGGCTGGGTGACAGTAGACAATGAATCCTGGCTGGCAGGTCTACAGTTCAGTAAACAATGCATAGATACAAGTGTTGAGCTATTGAAGGTTGTGGACCCGTATGCTGGTTTTGGGCTACGAGAGCTACTTCACAATCAGCCAGCAAGGGTGTATTTGCAGCTCGGGGAGAGCTCTCTATCAAATCTGGGCAGGAGAGGTCCAAGATTCATGAAAAGGCACACACTTCATGTAGTCAGAAGTACAGGTGGTATCAGGCAGGCTCAGCTCAGAAGTGTCCTCTGCCTCCTCTCCCTTCCCCCAGCCCTCTGCTGAGCTGAGCATGAACTTGGCACCACGACAGGTCAGGCTGCCTTCTCTGTAGCTTTAGAAAAGCTGCCAGGATCTGTCAGCAGGCTTTGTCTTGGATAAATTCAGAATCAGAAAATAAGTGTAGCATGGAGAGTGTCAATTTTAAGAGATCTGGGTTGAGAGCATTAGTCTTTGTACCAACTACAATTCAGCACTTCTTAAAAAAAAAATATTTTTGTAGCTAAACAAGAATTCTCAGATTAGAGAGTACTGCCAAGCCCTGAATAAATCCCAGCATTAGAGATGCTGTGGGTATAACAGCATGAACTGAATCTGCAGACAGTATCTTCAGAGAAATTAACCCTCGAGTGCCACAGGACAGGCTCTGTAGTATCAGTTTCAATGCTCTGGGCAATCTCACTTTGTGGTTAGAACAGGTTTCTCCTATTCATGGAGCAATATTGATGAAGCGTGGAGTAAAGCACAGGCTTAGAATAACTTAGAATGGCTGACACAGTAACTTGTCTGTGTTGCTGGTGAAGTGGTCAAGTTTCCAGGTGCAATCCTGAAGATAAATTCAGCCAAAGGATGTTTAACTACCAAACTAGTCAAGCAGCCTGTAATTACCTGACATCTGATTGTTGTTTTCCATCCACAGCCCATTCCTTAGCAGTTCTGAAAGCACGGGCTTAGAATTTGGATACAAGGAAAAGGTGCAATTTAACCTTTCTTATTTTTCTGCCTCATCCCTTTCAATATTGATAAGATGACTTATTATAAGCTGCTCTTTCACTGGCTGAATCTTCCTCTCAGCCTGTGAAGAACCATTTATAGTAATGGTTTCGCATTCTTGGAGCTCAGGGCTTTTCAACTGCAAGCTCTCTGGAAGTGGGTCAACATCACATTCAGATGTTTTCATGAATAACCTGAGATATACTGAGGCGAAGTGTTATTCCTGAGAGCCAAGACAAACCTGGGGCAGAGCCAAGTGGTAGTTTCCAAACACCTTATTGCATAGTCTACTACTGTGATATAGAATGAGCCACATCCTGACCTGAGTCATACAGGATTGATCTGCAAGAGATACCCACAGCTAAAACTGCAGCACTGTTGTAGCATAACAGAACACAGGCCAGATTAAAGGGGTGTGAAATCCAGGGAAGTCTTCAGAAATATAAGCAAAAGAGTTTTTCTAGTGTAGGTCACTAAAATTTGGCCACAGCTGGCACAGAATAGGACATGCTCCCATCTGAGGACTGGCTGTTACTTATAGAAATGGCTGATGAGTTCTTATTCGATGTCTTAGTACATAATGAAACCAAAATCCCCCCATGGCAGTTGCCTCCCTCACTGCCAGAGTGCAGAGAAGATTTCAAAGTGAGCTCCAAACACATCTTCAGGTAAGACTTCTTCCAGATGGCTTTAGGTTTTGTGAGACTTTTCGCAATCCTCATTTTGATATTCCAAAGACGGCTCAAGGCCAAAAGGAGTGTTACTGGGATGCTGGAGAATCTCATCTGGGTTGGAAAATGAACCAGAGGTTAACCAGATGTTTTGCTTTACTTAACCAATGGCCTCAGAAGTGAAGAGGATCACACTGGCAGAGGCTTTCAATTATCAAGGTTAATTTCCTAAAATTCTGAAATCATTTTCCCAAAGCACCAACTATGATTTTATAGTTCCCTGTACACTTTAAATGCTAAAATGATATTTTA